>JAXGGA010005440.1:0-60000 GCA_038373865.1 Uloborus plumipes
TCCGTAGAACATTTCTCTCCTTCTTTCTACTCCGTGCTTGCAAATTCTGAGAAAAGGGTTAAAAAATAAAATAATGAGATTTTCACCTATTTTCTTAGGAGGAACTAAATCAGAAAAATATGCTCATTAAAAGAATATTTCGCACCAAATGAGTTATTTATCATTCCTATGTAAAAACTTTCAAAAGACTTATTTTTTGAAAAGAAATAAGAGTTTTTACGCTGAAAAACTAAGAGTGTTAAAACAGACGTCAGAGAACTGCATTTTCGTTTGCTACACTACCCTCATTGGGCGGTTATCACCCGTAAATGAGGTCATGTGAATCCGGTCCATTCTCTGTTTCTTGCGGACCAACAATCCATTGTAACTGTAACTTCTTCTCAGCAGAAATGTTTATAAATATACACCACGTGAATTGGGCTGGCACGTTGTGTAGGTGGTAGTTTTATCGCAATGCAATTTTGTCTTAATGATAGCTGTACTTAGTGGCCTATATCCCCTTCTTTTTTTGGTGTCTGAAGTAGGCTCTTTCTGTTTTTTATTTTCTTCTTCAGCGTGACTTCTTTCCTCATTGGGTCCAAACAAACGGGAGACAAAACTCGTAAAACAAATCAATTTGTATTAGAAACAAGACTTAAAGTTGAACCAAAACTTCAAGCATGTAAGAAAAATGGCTTTCAAAAAGCGAAATTATCCGTAGTTGGAGAAGAGGCTCCTGTAGCAACTTTCATAGGACTCAAATTTTGCAAGAAAAAAAAAATGAATTACTATCCAAAATGGCATAATTCTCGTTTCTGGAAATGGTAACGTATTTTTACAACCAGCTACTAGAAAACGATTTGTAATAATAGCAATAGCCTTTGTAACTTTTCTGGATGTGAAAGTTAATGATCGCTTAATAGAGGACATCATTTGTAGAAAACACTTAATAAGATATAGAAAACGAATTGACCTTATTACTAATGAACTTAATTAAAATGAAATAAAAGGAGCACAAGTGTGCTGATTAGAAATAAAAGCACGTCAGATTCAATCCCTGTTGTCATGTTTAACGAGCTATGTAAAACCCACTGAAGAGTACATGAAGATAGGAAGAATGAGGCACTAAGTTAAGATTTTTAATGAAAGACCTAATTTTAATATATTTTGGAATATAAATACTTGTGTATGTTATATAATTTACCCAGAGACTACTTTTTAGTGCCATTACATCATATTTGAATTTTTTTGATGAAATCATTACAACTTATATCGGTTTTTATACAATAATGGTCAATTTCAAACTGCGAGTGGACCCTCAAGATATTTTTGTTATAAAAATGATTTTACATCACGAAATATTTTTACAAGAGGCAACTTTTCTGCACCATTTCTTAGCTTTAATCAAATTTTAATATTTGATGAATTAATTGCAAATTTTGGCAATTTTGATGCAATAATGGTCAATTTCATAGAAAAAGCGGAACCTCAAGATATCTTTTGTTGTAAAAATGCTTTTACATGACAAAATATTCATACAAAATGCAACTTTTCCGCACTATTACTTAATTTTTTAAAAATTTTGATAATTGATAAAATTATTGCAATTTTTGACAGTTTTGATGTAATAATGGTCAATTTCAAACCAAAGGGGACCCTCAAAATATTTTTGCTATAAAAATGCTTTTGCATGACAAAATATCTCTGCAAAACACAACTTTTCTGCACTATTACCTAGCTTTTATAAAAGTTTGATTTTTTTCTCTCCACCCTAATATGCATACATATATTTAATGATTTTGTAAAATTTGAAGTTCCATTAGTCAAAATTAAGAACTCTTTTTCTCTCAAAAATTTATCTGAGTAGAAAACAGGGATGACAGTCTTAAAGAGATTTAGTAATCCAAAGTAACATTCTGGTTCAAATCAGATTATAACTGGAAAAAAAAAATGTATAGCTCCTTAAAAAAATCTTAAAAGTTATTTCAGTAGAGAAAGAAAGTGGAATATATACATAATTTAATCTTTGAATGTAATGGAGATAAAATATAATGGACATAGCTACCCAAGTAAATATTATACCTATAACATTGTTAAAGTTTATAGAACTAGATATTTGTTAAGTCAATGAAATTCGTTGAAAAAAAGGATGCTAAATCTTGGGAGCAACAATTCTGAAGTTCTCATCAAGAAAAATTAAGTAACAAAGCATTATTCAAAAATTACTTCTGAACTTGTATTTAGTAAGAATAAAGAAGCTGAAGTTTGGGCCTTGATGGTACCAATAATTCTATAATGTTCGTTTTGGGGTAACTGACCAGTACGAAATTAACGCGAGAAAAATAACTCTGATATCGGGTTAGTGTTCACTGTCCAATTAGTGCCTAAATGTGGATTTAGAAAGCTGGAAGGAATATAACATTAGCGAAAGAGGGGATATGAATATTTTGCAGTTCAGCGTGACTTATATGTTGTTGACTCCAAATACTGGCTGTGACACAAGTACAATATAATCAACGTTGAACCATGTCAAGAGTAACCTACCCACTTGTATAACTGGTTAGAGGCTTTTCAATGTTACTTATCTCGTTACTTATTTTTAAAAAGTTGCGAAATTAGAATTTAAGACATGTTTGCAAAATTTATTGAAATAGTGAGAAGTATTAAATCAGCAGAATATTATTGAATTTCTTTTATTCAATTTAAAAAAAAGAAAAAAAAATGACTAAGCAATATTATGTTTTTTTTTTTTTTTTTAAATTCCTATTGGATCTAATTTGGCTGTAAACAGATGTTTTGAAGAGATGCTGTTAGCTGGAATATAGTGCTTAAAGTATTAAGTGCTTTTGACATTAGCATTGCAACCTTAAGCAAAAATAATCTTATTCCTTCACATGAAGATTTCCATTTCTCCACAAGGAGTTCTAATTAAATAAATTAGAAAAAGAAAATTGACCAAGCAAATTTTTCTTGAATGATCATTATTATCTAAAATAGCAAAATATATTGTAAAAACTGAATCATAATTCTTCATTGATTGTAAAAGTAAAATAACAAGAGTTTTTGAAGATTATATGTGAACTTTAGTTGGAAGGAGAAAAAAATCTTAGTAAGATAAAAATGTCTCTGCACACAACTCAAAAACTACCTGCATGTACGAAAATCAAAATATAGTGTTATGACAAAAGTTTTGGCAACTCAATGCAATTTTCTTTTAATTATGTATCCACGAAAGCAAAAAGTTAACTTTGTGTTCAATACATTATGGTATTACCTAGCAATTATCAGGGGCGATGTACATATCTACAGCAAGTGTATCTGCACACAATATGTATGTGTGTGTATATATTTAGCTATAGAGAAAAGTTAAACTGGTCGCTGTAGGATCAGAGACTGGTGTAAGTAGCTCTCAGTATGATGTATTTTTAAAAAGAGTTTGGATAAGACTTAAAGTTTATTAGGCATAAAGTAGTAGTTCATTGCCATACAGATACTTTTAAAAATGAAATCCAGTAATCACTATTGTTACTCTTATTAATATATTATTCTCTTATGCCTTTTTTTTTTTTTTTTTTTTTTTTTTTTTTTTTTTTTTTTTTTTTTTTTTTTGTAGATGCTAAAGAAGGACTTGAAATTTTAACTGAAAGTATTCCTCCTCTAGAAACACAACCATTTTCTGCTACTTGTAGAGCTAGTTCAGAATTATACAGCAAGTTGCAATGGACATGGAAACCATATTTTCATAATAAAAGACTCCTAATTTTAAATGACAGCTCAGGTAAGGATTTTTTTTTCTTAAGTTTAATACATTGTAATATTTTCAACATCAGTCGAGTAATTGAGAGAATAAATTCATGTAAATTCATGTTTAGATATTTCAGAATGCAATTGAAAAAGATCTTTATTTTGTTATTTCTCGCAAATTGGTTTTTAGATCCCAAAATGAATAAAAAAATTGCAGCCAAAGACTTGATCCCTGTTTTCATCCTGTGGCATTATGAACTAAGTTTGGTAAACTGCATTTATGTCTTTTTAAGTGGAAAACCTTGAACTAAACAGAAATTGAATTAGTTTCTTCACAGAAGTAGTGGAATTTTTACCTGGCCTCAAAGTAAAATTCGTCAACTCGGGATAGCTTGCTGAGGTCATTTTATGACCCTAAACACTTTTCTAGCTTCAATTCATAGAAAACTATGCACCTATTTATCTTTTCTTGGCAGAGTTTCTGTCCCCCATTGATCTTTTGTCACTAATTCGGAAGTATTTCTGGCTTTTGTATTCAGCCTATACACATTGGTCAGTTACTGGGGTCATTCTATGACTCCAGTCCTTCCGTTCGTTTCACAGATCAACTTATTCTTGTGCCTGCTACGGCCAGTTTGTTGTTTTTTGCTCAACTTAGAAATTTTGGCCTGCGTATAAAAATGCCGACTCCATACGAGAAAGAAATGGATTGGTTACGTTCACTTCTAACTGAAGTTGAATCAGATGAAGAGTCCGTAGATAAAGTGCAATTGATTATTTTTTGGGAGAACATTTTCCAGATCATGAAAATTTCATCAAGCATGACACGGAATCCAAAGAGGATGGTGATTCTGAGAATGATGAAATGAATGCTTCAGAATATTTTTTTGCAAAACATGACGTGAAGTGGAAGAAAACAAAATGTTCAAACTCGTTGCTATAATATTGTGTCCCACTTACCTGGAACTAAAGGACTAGCAAAGTATGACAAACCTATTGAATAGTTGGGAGTTATTCTTCGACAATAATATGATACAAGTAATTGTGGAATGTACAAACATGTTTATCAAGAAATGAGCACCAAACTTTTCATGTGATAGACGGACGCTCTAGAAATCCGTGCTTTGTTGAGTTCATTGTATATGTCTAGATTACACGAAACTTCACGACTGAATGACCGGACTTATTGGCAACAGAAGGAACAAGTGTCATTTCCATACAACAATGTCGTAAGCAAGTTTTCTGTTCCTCCTACTTTGCATGAGATTTGATAATGTGATGATATGATAGGGAGCAAAGGCAATTATACAACAAACTTGCTACCATCAGAGACTTTTTTCAATCATTTATCACAAACTGTCAAATTCTTTATACATTATGGGAATACGTTACAATGAACAAAAATTTAATACCTTTTCGTAGTCGTTGTGGGTTTCACCAGTATATGCCTAAGAAACCGGTAAAATTCAACATCAACCCAAGAAGCATATACTTTCTAGCCAGTCTGCGACACTGATTTGGGCAATTGAAAATAATCTGCATCATTTTTATTAGTTTTATTTTAAGTTTTCATATAATACACAAACCTTTTACAGGGTGCGTTCTCCTTTTTTAAAATTAAAATCGAGGAGTATTTAAGGACTTTTTAACACATTCGCTGCCGATAAGTTGCTCTTTTGCAAAATCTCTCAAAAAATAAAAGGCCAACTTTTAAAGATTGGCTGTAATCAATTGTTCAGTCCATTTGCACAAATACAACATTTTGCTCATACGCATTATTTGCACTTTATTCCCCTAATTTCAAACTTTGGCTTTTAATTTTTATGTATTCAAATATAAGGAATCATTATATATCAAATCATTATTTTTTAAATGTAAGAAAATTTTTTAGTTGGTATTTCATAATATGATACATACAATGGATTCTTATATTCAAATATATAAAAAATAAAAACCAAAGTTTAAAATGCTAGAATAAAGAGCAAATGGGCAATTCCACGGTAACTTACGTTACATTTCGACCAACACTTATGCATTTAGCACCTCAGTACAGAAAAATTTTGTTATACAAACCTTGTATGAAAACATTCTATGAAAATGACAGTTGAAAGCAAAATTAAAATGCAAAGATATTCGATGCATTTAAATTTTACAAAATTTAGCAGTCAAAGATAAGGCAGTAACTTGCATTACACAAAAAGGGAATGACATAATATGAAAATTTGTGCTGAGGCAAATTTCTGTTCTATTACAGCTGTTTTCTTGTTTGAAGCATAATTTTTCAGTTCCTTATAATGCTTAAGAATATATTTTTATAAATTTAAAAATTTATTTCAAAACTTGAAAATCATGGGGATTTTTAACTGGGTAACTTACGTTACAGTAACTTACGTTACAAAATTTACTTACAAGCATATCTTTATTACAAAAATGAATGAATGAAAATTATAGCTTAGTTTAGATCGAATTATTGAAAATTAACAATTATGAATTAAATTTACAGAAATTTAATACCAAACTCAATGACCAATCGAAAATATTACATAACATAAGACTTGAATCTATACTGACCGCTATCATTAACAAGTTCAGGTAATTCAATTTTTCAAATTATGTTTTCTTTCTTATAATAAATATCATCTGTCGTTTCTGGCCATTTTTAATTGGCTCCAACATTAGCCATTACTTAAATTTTAAACTCGTTTTCTTCGATAATCGTCACAATTCAAGAATACAATGTATTTTCGTACTTCACCACACACCATTCACGAGCTTTTATCTCTGTTTTTTCTTCTTGTTCTTTAAAATACTTAACTAAACGAAACCCCACAGTTTGTTATTGTCAATGTGCGGATCTTCAGAAAGTATTTTTGATAAATTTTGCTTTTTCTAACATATTTCAATACCATCAAGAGTGACTTTTGTTTAGAAATTTGTAATATCCACATAACTTTTCACATACCCCTTTTACGGAGCATCTTTCTGCAGAGTTCAGTGGCATTTTAATGCAGAATAAATATATTTCTCCTGCTAGAGATAAAATATTTTTGTATTTGTTTTTTCCAAAACATATTTGATAACTTTAAAACATAATAGAAGTCATTTTTGAATAATTTATAGTACATTACTCCTAAATATTCTGAGTGCAGTGATATTGTTTAAAGAGAATCAATATCTTAAAAGCCAAACAGAATCATATAATTTGTAATAGAGGTGCATTGTAATCTTATTAACAAATAGAGACATTTTAAGAAATATGATTAATTTAAATTAAGTAAATACAGTACAAATTTAAAAGAATTCTCGAATAAATTACTCCTACTAACCACATAGGTTTATTTCACAATTTATTTTCTTTATAAACACAAGTATTTAAGTTCTACTGAGGTAACTTACGTTATCTGCATATGTCAGTAACTTACGTTACACGTTTTGATTGTAGCACAAAAAATCAAATAGACAATATTTAAAAAAAAACTTTAACTATTTGCTTAACATACACTTATGAGATCGAAAATATAGCATTGTTAACATTGGATTGCCCTTTCTCTATGCACATCATGAACTTCATCATGTTTTTGGTAACTTACGTTATATAAAACAGTGCATTTTTGAAGTTTACATAAATCACTTAATTTACATGAAAACACTCCTTTTAGCAATTCACAATATTGAGTTAAAGTGTAATAATCAATATTTTTCCTTTAAAACAGTTATCTAAAAAAAAAAATTGAAACTTACTAACGTTGAAAGATTAACCATTTGCTTTGCCAAAAGTTAAATATTCTATTCCAACTTCAAAGTGCTGCCAAAACTAAAAATACTACATTCTTGACAAAAGATCAGTATAAATAATAAACTTCTGACATTAATATATATATATATATATATATATATATATATATATATAATATATATATATATATATATATATATATATATATATATATATATATATATATATAATATATATATATATATTTTGATTTTTCCAACGCTTTTCCACACTTGCATGGAATTGCCCAAATACATGCATAAAACTTTCTTCCAAAAAAAAAGGCTTTCTGGTATTTGTGTATTTGTGTGTTTTTTCAAAGACAGTTTTAGTTGATTTACTGTAGTTTTTCATTCTTTTTCAGTATGCAAGACCTATTTTTTGCTTTTTGTACTTCAAAAATTAAAAAAAAAAAATGCTCTATGTATAAAGTTGTAAAATTACTGTGCACTTCTATTTAATTTTTTTTAATCAAAAGTTTTATGATCAACTCATGCATGCTTCTGAAAATGAAAAATTTAAATCTCTATTAATTTGTAACTTCATGATACAAATTGCAGCTAATTGTGTTTATAAAATGATGGCCAGTAAAGGAAAAAAAAAAAAAAAAAACCTAGCAACACTGGAAAAATGAATAAATAAATAAATCTTTATATAAGTTTTTAACTGTACTATTTTACGCCATATTTATTTCACCTCACCTAACCTTAGAAATTTTTTTATTAGTTTTGTTAATAATTTTATGTACCAATTAACTAATTATAGTAATTTACTCCTTAGAGTTGCTTATGTACTGTTCTTTGAATTTGTAATTAAATCTATGAATAATATAGAACTAATAATTTGCATTTTCAATTCAATCAATGATATAGTTTGAAATTCTTATTTTTAGTACAAATAAGTAAAACCAATACCATCATTCTTGACTTGCATTTTGAAAGTATCTCAAAGAACCGTTCAGGCATTTATACCTGTATAGGAACATGGAGGAAAGATGGTTCACTTATGGAGAAATATTTATCTGTCAATGTTCAAGGTAACCTTTTATAATATTGGCACAAAGTCTAATCTCTTTCTCTCTCTCTCTCTCTCTCTCTCTCTATATATATATATATATATATTAATTACGTTTTGAAAATAAATACGTTTTAGAAATATTAAAATAACGAAAATAAATACGTCGAGATTAAATACGTTTTTAGCTCTTTTTAAATAGTGGTTTTAGTTGTAATACTTTTTTTAAAGTGATATCGTACAGTGGACACATACTACAACGTTATTCAACCTATGCAAAATAGCTATAACACTAGCCTTTTTACATGTAATGTTTTTTATAGATAATGCCAATTCCTTGCACCTGAGCACAAAATTTTTTTGGAATCGTGTAAGATCGGCTTCATTATTGGGTAATAATATTGATTTAATGAATGGATTTTCGTCCCTTTAGCTTCATCAAAAGCAGAAGACTCAACAGTGTACATGGCACGTTCATAAAGTAAGGGCCGTTTGGTCACAGAAAAAAATATACTCGTAAGAAACAAATTTTAGTGTCATATTTAGTTAGGTACAAACCTACTTTACTTATCTACATAATCGCCGTTCACTTCTAAGCATTTTTTGTACTGCTGCACCAGCTTCTTTAACTCTTCTGCGTAGAATCTTGCTGCCTGAGAGTTGAACCAGTTGACAACAGCGTTTTTGAGTCCCTCTTTGGTTTCAAAACATCGTCCACCAAGCCAGTTTAAAATGCAGGAAGAGGAAGCAGTCGCTAGGTGCAAGGTCGGGACTGTATGGTCTGTGGGGAAAAAGTTCCCAATGAAAATCTTGAATTGTCTTAATGGTTTTGGCAGCAGTGTGAGGATGCACATTATTGTGGAGGAAGATTATGCCAGATGAGTTTCCCACAGCGTTTGCTTTGGATTCTTGTCTCGATTTGTCGACAAATCACAAAACGCACTTCACAGTTGCGGGATCAACGAGTTTCATGGCCCTTGTTCTTTGCATTCATGGACAACAATACGACTTCAGATTAAAAACAAATGACGCTGTAGCTTTGCAATAAATCAGGTGATGGCACTGCAGTAGTAAAACTGCTCTGAAGGGCCATTATTTAAATATAAGCAAACACCCTTACTTTATGAACACACCTCGTACTAGTCTAAGCATTGCTTTGTGTGTTTTTAATTTACTTATTCTATGTAAATGTCAACCTAGACATGATTTTTTCTTCTTCCAATATATATGTGGTGTGACATGTCATTTAAAAGATAATTTATTTCATTTTTAGAACTTCAGTTCTCACAAAATATTATTCCAAACCCCTAAAAATTGTTGGAAAGATAACATATGCAGTTACTTGAAACATTGCATCTTTTTCTAACTTTTCATATTCTTATATAGTAAAGGAAATCTGCAAATAACAATGAAAATTTTTTTTAGTATTAAATCATGTTTCTTTTTCTTTGCAATAAAAAAATCTATATTTTTTATTTTAGCATAAAAAAATTCTGCAAAGTTAATAAGAATTCAGTCTGATTTACTCATAATGTTAGTCACAAAAGCATAACTTAATTTAGTTACTACCTTCTGGAAATAATATTTTTTTTTATTTTCCCCCCTGATCTCATCTATGTTATAGGTACAGTTAGATTTATAAGATTGTTCTTAAATAATTCGTTTTTTCTTTCCATAGCAGTTGTGACTGAGATATCATCACTGTGTGTGACTAACGTAACATCCATGTGACTAATATAACATGACTGTTTAAGAAATACTTAAATCCTTAACAAATATTTTATTTTAGGAACAAATTTATTGAACTTCTTATATATTATGCAGGAATTACTGTGATCATATATACTGCAGTAATTTATTTTCAAAACAGTTTTTTTAATGTCAAGCTGTTATGCTGTAATTTTTGATGTGAGTAAGCCCTTGGCATATGATGTCAACATCTTCACCAAAAGAATTTCAAATGACTTTACAGCAATATGCGGGATTAGTGTGCAATTAGTGTTCATATAGACAGAGGGAGCTGCTACTGAATTTAAAAACAGGTATTGTATGATGACCCTTAATTTCCTCCAGCATTTATAGCTCATAGTTTTACGGAATCATATCATGGGAAAAGGGTCCAAAGTCGGTGCTGTTACACAGCACAACGTGTTGAGCCGCGTTTTACCTGAGCAAGCTCTGGTAAGTAATGCAAATGAGTTCTTTCAGGGATGAAAAAATAGGAATTGAAGATAAATGGCTTGGTTTGTGAGTGAAAGTCACATAGTCAAAAAGAAGAAAGAGTTAGACGTGTTGTTGAAAACATAAATCCCATAGAGGTTTTTCGTTAACCCTGATGTGTTGTAAACACAGAGAAATGTAAAATTTGCTTATTGCAAAATACAGGGATGATTATCTAAAAAAGTAAGTTGTTTGAAAGAAATTGTAGAAGATGAAGCTGCTCATGATTTTGAAGTAGATTCTCTCATTTGTGATGCATAAACTAAGACACTGGGTAATTTTATTGTGGTAGAATTTGCCTCTTGTAAGTCAAAAAAGAAATATGTTGATCACATTTTAAAAATAAATGAGAAGGATTACAAAGTTCTCTTCCTGAGAAAGAGCACTGAAGCAACCTCTGTGTTTCCCACAAATGAGGAAAAATATTGGATTGAAAGAACCCAACTTTCAAAAGTCTTGTTACAACCATCTGTAAAGTTCCGCAGACAATCAGATATTATCATCACTTTAATTACAAAATTGAACTACAAATTTTGCTTACAAGTAAACGTGTGTTAACCTTTAAGAAAATCCTATTTGCATTTTAACATTTGTATTAATATTACCTGTAATACTTTTTAAGTTGAATCTTTGATAATATGCTATATTAGTCACAGGTAACTTTCATTAAATTACTACTTTTTGTAATATTATTTACAATAAATGGCAAATTTAGAATGAATAATGTAAAAATAACCTTTCAATAGATACTATCAAGAAAAAAAAAATAGTTTTAGGTGTAGTTTGATAGAATTGTTAGTGAATTGAATACAAAATTTTGAGGGTTGCAAATATGTTATGTTAGTCACATTGATCAAAATGTTCTCTAACTTTCAAAAATGAAAGTAATACTGTTTATTTTTTTCTATTTACCTAAGCAACTCATCTATGCAAAGAAGAATAAGATCCTGTTTTTGGTATTATGACAAAGCTAAGACTGGAACACAGAAAGTGATATTAAAAAATTGTTCTGACTGTTTTGTTAGTCACAATAAAATTACCCTAATGGCACCTAAGTGCACTGTTTTGTCAAAAGCTTGAAGATATAAAGGAAAAGAATATATATTTCTGACAATTAAAGGAATGGTTAAGATTTTCGATATGTTTGAACAACTAAAAGATTGCATCGCAGATAGTGCAACAATTAGGCATGAATGACTTTTCTATACATTCAATTAACAGTTAAGAGAATAAAATACATCATAGTGCAGAACTTAGCTTCAGTATTACTGCTTAGAGTAATATCTAAGCAATGTGCAAACTTTATGAAAATGGAAGCTGCTCTGGTATTGTTGAATAAGAGGATTAGGATGGGCGGTGTTACCATAGATTGAAACTTTATAAAAGAAAAAGTAAAGCAACTGTGCTTAGCAAGTTGCTGGTGAATCTATGATAGCTCCATCTAAAAAGAAAACATCAACTACCCTCAGCCAGGTCCCTCAGGAGTTTAGACAGTTCATGCTAATGCTGGTTAGATTAATAGATTTACTAAGAGGAGAAATTTAAAAAGTGCAATCCTTCATAGTGAAAGCGCTTCAGCTGATCTTACTGCAGTGGAAGATAATGTAAAAACTGAGTTCTCTGCTTTTATTATAGAAGGAGACTGTCAGCCCGAGCAGGTCTTTAATGTGGAAGAGATAAGGTTGTTCTGCAAGTGCCATCTCATACATATTTATTTAAAAGTGCAAAAAAGGTTTCTGGGTTTAAAGCCAAAAAGTATTCTATACCTCTAGTCATGCATGGTAATACAGCTGGCTTTTTATGAATCCTTTAATTTTTAGATAAAAAAATAAGGTTTTTCAAAAAATAAAAACAAAGCCACTCTGTTTATTCATTGAATGCACCCAAAGGCTTGGATCACAAACGCCTTCACAAACAAAAGATTCATCAAATCATTCATTCCTTATGTTAATGACTATCTGATGGACAAGGGTCGGCCCTTCAAAGTTCTCCTGAAAATGGGCAATGCTTTGCAGCAAACCTTCTTGAAGAATCCATTGCATGTGTTTCTTTCCACCTAACACAGCATTATTTATCTTGCTAATGGATCAGATAGTTTGAGTGTTTAAAACCATTTATACTAAGGAGTGTCTCCAAAACCTTGTGCAGGCAATGGGTGTTGAAAATTATCAATTTGAAGAGTATTGGAAACAGTACACAATATCCTTGGATTTACCTAAAATAGGCACATCATTAAAAAAAATGAAAATACAGTCGACCAATGCAAGTTAGAAGAAATTTTGACAGGATATTGGGCATGACTATGAAGGATTAGCTCCTAAAGAGATTCACTGAAGCAGTTGAAAAAACAGTGCAGTTGGTTAAGCAACCCAGTAGAGATGGTTTCTTCTATATAAAGGAGGAGCTCATTGACTGCCATGACTAAATTTTGTCAAACACTAATCTTGCATTGTAGTTAAATCTGCAAGTGAGAAAGAAAATGAAGAGGATGTAAGGAGCTGCCTGCCTTGAAGTTTTGAAGCCCTCAACAAGATAAGTATGTACCTAAGAGAAATGCAAAATTGTTGGGGACTACTGACAAGAATATAGAATGCATTCCATTATGTTTGCTAATTAGCTTGCATACACAATGAGTCCTTACACCACTTTGCATGCTTTAGAGAAGGAAAAGCTAAGGCAACCAAGAATAACATTCTTTCTGATAAAGATGTCTGATCCACTGTAAAAATTCCACGATGATCCAAGAAAAGATCAACTCTTCACTCTTTCTTCTTCTGAGGAGGAGTTGCTTGATGTGCATATACTGTCAAAAGAAGACAGATAATGATCTGTTTCTCTACATATGATTATCTTCGTTTCTTGAGTAAAAAGTATAATTATTTTATCTACAGGAGTTATAGTGCTGTATTTTTTAATTACCTTACTGTTTTATTTAAGCTCTCTCTGTTCCATTGATTATTGATTTTGTGCATCATAACAGTATTTTATGTTGAATAGCTTAAAAAATACTGTAAAAGTTCAACTCTTAGTGTTAAAAACTAGTTAGACGTTAGAAGTGGTTTAGTTAAGAAGTGGTTTTAGTTAAGAAGTTAGTTAAGAAGTGGTTTAAAACAGTTATTAGTTAAGAAGTGGTTTAAAACAGTTTGAGTGAGAATAAAAAATGCCTAAAATAATTGATTTGTTTATGAAAACATTTATGTACTTACTCTATTCCCCAACATGAAATTTTGAATAATGAGAAATGTCTTGGACATGCATTCCTTGACATTGAAACTTAAATGTATAACACATAGAATATTCTTAAAAAATGGGAAAGCTTATAGTCCGTTTTTTTAAACTAATTATTTTTCATTAAACAGATTAATAATGAGTATAAAAAATATTTTTTGGTAAAAAGTATGTTGTGGATTTCTCTTAACTTTTTTAGGAATATCAGCACCTCTTTTTACAAAAGAATTTGATGAGAGTGTTATAACAATGGCTCAGAGCTCCTATTTTGAATTGAATTGCCATGTTGAAGGCATTCCTATACCTAATATTACCTGGTACAAAGATGGAATCCTCATTTCTAACGTGACTGATGGTGTGTTTGAAGATCATTTCCAAAAGTTAAAAATAAACAGAGTGATTGAAGATGACAGTGGGGAGTATGAATGTAAAGCTCAGAACATTGCTGGTAATATTACACGTAATGTGATTCTTTCTGTCATAACAGGTAAGTAAAAGCTTTGTATTTTTAATGATTTTTTTATGACTTGTACTGATGTTCTAGATTGAAAAATGATTTTAATTTGCTTTATTGATCTTGAGACTTAGATTTATTTTTGCTGAGGGAGGTTTATGTTATCATTGCTTCTCAGGAGTTTTAAATGTTCTTGGTTTTTGCTTTTAGCCTCACTTGAATTGCAAATAGTGGTAAATAAGCTTAAAATAGATCTAGTGATTTTTTAGAGCAAAAATCAGCAAAGTATAAGATTTTCTTGGTTTGCAGCAAAAAATGATCAAACCTCATTTTTATGAAGGTTATTTTGAATTGAGAATACTATTTTCTGAGCAAGTTGATAAAATTGTAAATGCTAAAACATTTCAGTTACCCTGAAAAAGATAGAATGTTGTTTCATTTTATAATTTATTACCCTTCTTTTATTTTAAGCAAGTATCTCAACTGAATTCTATTGCTTAACATCTATGAAGATTTTTTCCCCTAATTTCTGCCTTATTGACATACATTTAAGTAGGTTTAGTATTTTATGTGATGCATCAAAAGCAATCATTTTAGTATACCTTTCCATAAGACTAGATTGTTAGTTCATCGGGTAATTCTTGTATCAACCATAATCAGAGGCGCCCCAAACTAAAATTTTTGGGAGGAGGAAAATTATTAATTTGTCGAATGAAGTTTCAATTTTACCGAATGATAAAATACAAGCATACAACATGTCGTACATGCATAACATTTAGTGAGAAAAAAACCATTAGGCACCTTTTAAAAATAATTCTAAAAACTAAAAAGAACAAATAATCTCAATGTTGCAATCTTGTCTTCAAATTGCCGAATCGTCAGCAAAATGTGCCGAATAAAGAAATTATTAGGAGGTCATAGTGACCTCCTATCGGGGCGCTCCTAACTATAATCTGGATGATTCACCAAATAATATGTTTCATTTGGCATTTGGCAAATACTATGTTTTTCTAAATTTGTGGAATTATTTACTGTTCTATTCTTATTAGGAAGAAAATGGCTAAAATGATATTGTAGCGTTATGGACATAAGCAAGCTTGATTTTAATATGTGCTTTTTTTCCTCCTCAAAGAAACTGCTGCTTTATTTTAACATTCCTTATGAAGCAATCTTTGAATGAAAGTCTTTGACTTTCGTAATAGACCAGGCGCCGGAGGGGGTTGAGTATGCAAAATATGAGGACCACATTTTGACGATGGATTTTAGTTGAGGAAAGCTCATAGATTAACAATATGGATGTTACCAAGCTGAATTCTGGTGCAGTTTTTTTCAATCCCCCTCCTAACGGTCACAAGGAAAATCGATGGAGTGCATACTAAAAAGTAAATTTATTGATGACTTTGGTCATAATTTTAGTTATTTCGAATAGTGGAAGTGATGGTAGGTTGTTTTTAATTAAATATTCCGGGTATATGTTGTGAAAAATCGATAATTTTGGGAAAAATTCGTTATTTTTCTCAAACATTTACGCCTAATGCCTTCCAAGGTCACTTTGTCTTAAAATTGTTATTGACGAAGTTGTAGCGCTTTCAATTTCCTTCAATTTGATAGGCTACTTTGCTATATTTCATTCAACCAATCAAAAGTTATAGAGTTTCAAACATGCATCTTTGTGCTAAAAATGGAGCACTTGCCATTCACGAAAATCAAACTGACGCAAAAGGATCGCGCGCTTCCTCTTTCCTCAATGAATTCGACAATCCTGATTAGCAATGAAGAAGTTGCTATGGATTACTGCAAGACAAATGATGTCACGCTTCAACCCCCTCCCCTTAATTCTGGGAGTTCCGTTCGTGAAATTGTGACTTTGTGGCAACGGCGAGTTAAAGAATAAAGAGAAGTTTGACGTCTAGCATTTTTTAATAATGTCACACTTTTTCAGCATTTAGACACCTCTCTCCTTTTTCATTAAGTACTTGTCTTAAGCTACTTTTTATGAACACATTTTTATTAAAAAATGCTAGACGTCAAACTTCTCTTTATTCTTTAACTCGCCGTTGCCACAAAGTCACAATTTCACGAACGGAACTCCCAGAATTAAGGGGAGGGGGTTGAAGCGTGACATCATTTGTCTTGCAGTAATCCATAGCAACTTCTTCATTGCTAATCAGGATTGTCGAATTCATTGAGGAAAGAGGAAGCGCGCGATCCTTTTGCGTCAGTTTGATTTTCGTGAATGGCAAGTGCTCCATTTTTAGCACAAAGATGCATGTTTGAAACTCTATAACTTTTGATTGGTTGAATGAAATATAGCAAAGTAGCCTATCAAATTGAAGGAAATTGAAAGCGCTACAACTTCGTCAATAACAATTTTAAGACAAAGTGACCTTGGAAGGCATTAGGCGTAAATGTTTGAGAAAAATAACGAATTTTTCCCAAAATTATCGATTTTTCACAACATATACCCGGAATATTTAATTAAAAACAACCTACCATCACTTCCACTATTCTAAATAACTAAAATTATGACCAAAGTCATCAATAAATTTACTTTTTAGTATGCACTCCATCGATTTTCCTTCTGACCGTTAGGAGGGGGATTGAAAAAAACTGCACCATAATTCAACTTGGCAACATCCATATTGTTAATCTATGAGCTTTCCTCAACTAAAATCCATCGTCAAAATGCGGTCTCATATTTTGCATACTCAACCCCCTCCAGCGCCTGGTCTATAACTGAAACCTAACTAGATATTTAGTAATTTCTTTTTTTTTTTACCGTCACATTTTTTCTTTCAAAAGTGCACACAGTTGCATCAATATCATTTATCAGGTTCACAATCAATGTAAAAAAAAAAAAAAAAATGGAAAGGATACTTTCTAAGCTTACTATTTTATTTCTGAGCCTGAAAATAACAGATCTTTATTTTACTATGCTTAAAATGTTTTCATATTTTCCACCATATTGATCACAAATTCCAAATGACATGAAAGCAGTGAGGGTAAAGAACTATATTTTGAGCTGCTTGATTGATTTTCTTTAGATATGACTGATTTTTATATCTTACAATTTTTAATTTTCCTCACTTGGTAATAATAAAACTTTGCATTGAAAATAATTTAACAATTTTCAAAACATTTTTAGAGGAAACTCAAGCTCTTTCAAGCCAGTACAAATCAAATCAAGTCTTCATGCATACAGCCATTGGGATTGTTACAGTTTCACTTATTATTTCTGCATTGGTCTTGGGGTTTTGGTTGTTTCGTCGAAAGGCAAGCATAGAATTCTCTTTTAAACATGTTATGCAAAGCTTCGCACCTTCTAAATGATTTTTAAAAAACATAAAAAGTGTTCTAACTACCTTTTGCTTTTAATTTCTGCCAATGAGAAAGCTTTTAATAATTTTTGATGTTAATATTTATATGAAAAAAGTAAAAATACAACTTTTCATATGAAACTAGTAATAAAAGGATTGAACTCTACGTGCACTTTCGTTTAAGTAATCATGAGTTTGGGTTAGCAAATATATAAGAAAATGAAAAATAGAAGTTTCCTTAAACAAAGTATAGATCCGAAGCACTTAAGACTGGTAAAAGAAGTAAAAAAAAAACAAAAAAAACACCAAAGTATGACAAAGCCAACAGTAATGTGGTTCACTTTATTTGGAAGAAATTTTAGGGATAAAAAATGTGTCAAAGAGAGTAAATTGCAAAAATTCTGTATGTTTGGTTGTAAAGCGTTAACTTTTTTGTGTAGTAATTTTGTGTAGTAAGTAGGAAGCCAATATTTATTTAAATCAAGTCTAACCCCACTATGATTAATGCAGGATCTAATGAACTTGGTTGTAATAAACTTTATTAGTCTCTTCCAAACTCCCATTTCCTGAATGATATTTTGTATCCTTAAAGAAGACAGCAAATAAATTGCAGTTTGTTGATGATGAGCTCAAATTTCATTTCCACATATTTTCTCAGTTTTCTAACATTAAACGTGTATAAATTGTCACTGAAATGTCAGAATTCTCTTCACGTGTCAAATTCTCTCTTTCATGCACAGCACCATAGACTATTTTGATTAAGATTTCAAGAAGCACATTATCTCATCTTCCTCACCTCTCCCCCCCCCCCTCCCCAGTTACAGAAACAATCTTATTTTTTGATATGCTACATCAGTGGCTCAAAGAAGTGAAAACTGTTGAAGGGTACCTGCAAACAGAGGTGCATTAAAAAACTGCCTATCAACTACAAAGCTAATCAATAGTTGTGGATGACCTCTAAGTTTTTGAACAACTTCTACAATGAGGCAATGATTTTTTTTTGACAAAAAACCTAATTAATAAGTAAAATAAATAAATTAATTAAATAAAATACATAAATTAAAATAAAAGTGTATTTACATAGCACATCTGCACAAAATAGCTAGCGATGTGTGTTTTAGCCACCTAAAAAATAGAAGTACATGGGATGCTACATCACTTTTGGACCAATCATTTTGTTAGAAAAGTCATGGAGACAAGGTGACGTGAGAAAAAAAATCAGCAAGCGTATCAGAGGATGTACGTTTTGGGGAGAAAGGACTCACTGTGAAAGATGAAAATGAGATAAAGAAATCATACTAATACTTCTGTAATTGGAAAGGCATGGTATGAACAAAAATATCGAAGAGAAACAATCAATTTCAGCGCATTTCATCTCAGAAGGTAAATCTTTAGCAGATATGCTGAAGAAAGGATGGAAAGTGGAAAGGAAGGTGTAGAAAAGGTGGACCAGAAAATATTGGGATCTCTGCTGTTGTTAACCCTACACTGCATGGTGTTGCCAATTGGCTACATGGACAATTTGTCCTCCTTATGAATAGCAGAATGTAGTCATAAGGCAACTCAATGCATAAAAAGCAAGTATTGGGTATATTTAAAGCAATTATCACCATTTATCCTCCATACATGGCAGCACTGGTCTGTTACATGCTCTTAAATGAATTCATATGGATAGCTTTTAAAATCACTTAAACTACCAAGTTTTGAAATTATTTTTTACAATGAAATATTTTTCTTTGGCTTTTAAAGAAATAACATGAATAAAATAAACATTAATCTTTCGTTTAAGATGGGTTTTACATCAAAATAATTATTTGGAAAACATCTAGGACATAATACATGTCTGTAGCCATTTGGCAACATTATGCAGTAAGCATCCAGAGAACACTTCGATTCATCTCTGTAGTTCATGAAGTATGTGCTTTGTTTATGTTTCGCGCTAGCTTCTTTCTCTTTTTGCAAGGTATAAAATAATCATGCAGACCCAAAAGTTGTACTTTCAGCTGTTCTACCGTTTATTTCACCTCGCAATTATCAATGCTTAGTTGATGTTCAACATAGTGAACAAACAAAAAATCAATAAGGAAAAGCCTTCAAAACCTGTTAATTTTAGATTTCAGTTAGCACAAACGTTGTGCTTACACGGACAAGTAAAATCATTAATAATTTTAAAATATAGTTTTGAGAAAAACTAAAAAATACGCTTTTACATAGGAATGCGCTGTGATCATCACCGCTTTCCCTCTGATTTTCAAAACTACTGAATATCCGCACTTAAGTTTACATGCAGTTATAATACATCAACATGCAATACAGTTTAGCCTTTAGTACTAAAAATAATATTAAATATATTACTTTTATGTTTGCAAAGAACGTAAATTATATCTTTTATTCAGAATTAGCTACATACATACAAACAAACCCAAATGTGAAATTAATAAAAGTGTATTAAAAAGAGGAAGACCATTAGCTACACAGGAACTAGTTACAAACTAAAAAAAAAAGAAAGCTTGCGTGAGATAACCTCCCAAAGATATCAGATTTGACAGAATTGATCATCGAAAAGAACACAGTACAAATAAACAATGATGTAAAATGTCAAAATGTAAAGGATTACAGGAGTACAGTGTACCAAATTTTCAATTCCTCTATTTTTTTACAAAAAAAAAAAAAAAAAAAAACTAATTTCAAGACTATCATTTAAAATTATTTTTATCTGTTGAATGCATGGCGTAGCCATTTGGCAACAAAACTATTTTTAATTAGAAAGTGGTGAAAATTTAGAGTTAAATTTTTTTAAATATTTTTCCATGTTTTCTTATTAGATTGACAAACACATATATTTTTTTCTAAGAAAAATAAAAAATCATGCAGTGTAGGGTTAAGGAAAATAATAAACTTCACCTAAAATGTAATTATACTCAATTAAAAATCACTAATTTCTCCTATCGAGAGGAGAAATAAAGTCGAGTTTTAGTGAAATAAATCTTTAACATTTGAGTTCCTATTTAATTTATGATTTTTAAGCAAATTATATACTATTTTCACAATCACTAGCACAATTAGAATTCTCCTTCTGGGAGGAAGAATTAAAAAAAGATCTTACATGTATTTAACCATATAAGGATTGGTATTATGTGTTAAAATAAAGGGCTCTGACAGGTTGATCTCCCTTCCCTGCCCACTATACCTCTGCTCACGATCACAGTTTCCACATGTGCTAAAGAATATTTTAAAAAAGAAGTTGGCTACAGTGAGCCATTAATTACAGTGGACTTCTTGATGCTCAGATAATTCACTATTAGGAATTCATCAATAAGCAAATTGACTGATTACAGTTTAATCAGTGAAATGTAATCAGATGATTAATGGAAAATAGAGATGATTTCAATGCTCATCTACCATCACTTTTTTTACTTTTGACTTGCGTGATGTATGTTGTTATTGTATGTATAAACTGAAACAAGAAAAAAGGTTTGAATAGGAGTATTTCCACACATGTTTTTGGAAAGAAGGGCTATAGACCCATAGAAATGCACAAAACTGACCATCTCATAGTACCTTTTTTTTAAGATGCATGAATTTAATAAGTATTTAAACAATGAATGAGACATAGCTTTTTGTCAAACTTGATTTTATTATTATTTATTTTCATCAGTTATTACATTCTATCTTCTGTTGCTGAATATTATGTTTACCTCTTTTTAATAAATTTATTCAACATCATTTCTCATTCTAGGCATGTTTAAAATCCTTTTATTTAAAACATACGTTATTATGCTGATTAATAAAAAAAAGCCCAATTGTTGCTGATTACCAATTAATGCAGATTAATCGCCGCATTCCTATTTGTTGTATTTGTTTGCCACTGTATATAATTCCTTATCTAGCATCATTTTACTTATGTTGTAGAAATAGTTATTAAAATTTCAAATATTAGGTTTTATAAAATCATTTTGATTTAATACCTTTATTTGTAATAAAGTGTCGAATAGACATTAATTATAAAACTAATTTTCTCAAATCAATATGTTGTAGTTATTTTAATAAACAGGTTGATTTAATGATGCATAATAAATTTTGATTACATTTAAAATTTAAATTTAATGTTTTAAACTTGTATTCAAATGTTTTTAAAGGATATGCAGCGCAAATTACAAATATTTAATCACCAACTATTTCAAGAAGGAAACATGGAACTATATGATCCTAATGCTCCATTAAGTGATCAAGTTGATCTTTTACCATATGATGAAAGTTGGGAGTTCCCAAAAGAAAAACTGAAACTTGGTATGATGCTTTTTTTTTATTTAATACAAACTACTGATTTATGTGAAGTATAAATCCAACGTTAAAGAAGCACAAATATGCAGGTATACTCTGTTGCACTATACCTGTATACACACTCCAGTCATATTAATGTATCCACCACGTACTTTCGACTTCAACGTTAAATAACCAATTACAGAAGGCACTTGGCAGCACATTGCAGTTGAGGGTATGTAAAGGGTGTGTGAGGGCTTTGGAAAACATTTCTATCGTTGGCGTAATACAAAAGAGCATGATCATTGACTTTCGGGCTAAGGGCGGAAGCATTTCCAAAATAACTGAGTTTTTGAGCTGTTTGCTGCTTGCCGTCGTGGTAAAAGTGTACCGTGCATGGCAAAATGGGACTGTTGAAAATCAGCGACATTGAAAATGTGATGCACCAGGATCCATTGATGACAGAGGCGAACAAAAGCTGAGGGAATTCGTTACGGTTAATTGACTGGCTACCGTTGAGCAACTGACCCCCCAGATGAACCAAGGGGCTACCAACATCGTCTCTCAAGCTACTGTTCAATGGTCGTTTCTCCGTCTGGGCTCTCGAAGCAAAAGCCTGGTTCATGCACTTATGCTGACTACTGTCCATCGACGACAAACTCTTGAATTTGCATGCCAGTACCGCAGCTGGACGTCCATTGATTGGCTACAGGTAGCATTTTCTGTGTAATCACGTTTAATGTTCCATCGGACCGATGGACTTTGGAGTATGAAGCGTGAAACCTCTGAAACCAAACATCCTGCAGCATAGCCAAAACGATCCAAGCAAGAGGCTGGAGCATTATGGTCTGGGAAATATTTTTCTGACATTCTCCGGGTTCACTCATCATTGTAGAAGCCCTGATGAATCAATACAAGTACGTATCTGTCCTTGCGGACCATGTCTACCGTTATATGGGCATTGTTTTTCCCCTGGAAGGTAGCATCCATCAGCAAGACAATGTGAAATGTCATGCAGCTTCCAGTGTACACACGTGACTCAAAGAGCACCAGGATAAGTTTACCCTTCTCCCCTGGCCAGCAAACTATCCTGACTCAGTCCCAATCGAGAATGTGTGGGGCCATCTTGGTAGGTTTATTCGCACTATGGATCCTCACCCGCCTAATCTAGTGCAGCTGGCCACGGCATTGGAGTGAACATGGCTCAAACTACCAGTGAATACCTTTAGGGCCCTAGCTGAGTCTCTTCCTGCATGTTTCTTTGCAGTCCGCTTTGCGAAAGGTTGTTATTCTGGCTTTTGACAGGTGATCACATTAATGTGACTGGACTGCGTATTTGTGCTTCTTTAACGTTGGATTTACACTTCACATCAACTGCACAAAGTTATTTATTTTCCACTGATTTATATTAATATTGAATTATATATTTTTCTAATTTAAGCAAGATTTGAAACATTGAACATTTGCATTTAATTCTTAAAAAAGTGCTTACAAAAATCTGACATGTGTACTGCATGACCTCTTTTTATGTTAACTAAATTGTAGAAGAGCTTATGCATTTAACAACAAAGTTAATGCATGTTTTTTTACATTCTTCTTCAATTATATTATGGTTAATATGGTGTAAGAAGCCCTTTTCAATCCAAAAAGAGAGGCGCTGGAAAAGCTAATATTCAAACCATGCATGCGAAATTTCAACCTTCTATGGCACACTGTTTTTGCATTATGTAAAATAGGTACTTAAAAACCTCATAAGAAAACTCATGATTATTAACTCATAAAAAGGGATATTCCAGCTGTCCATATATTCATCCACTGATATGCATTTAGATATGCTAGAAAGAGCTAATGAACATTGAGTTGGGGATAAGAAAGAGATTTTTGGCTGAATTTTTTTTTTTTTTTTTTTGTGATTAAAATGCTTCTTATACTTTCTACAATGAAGTAAATACAATTTAACTATGACAGTTCTTTTAAAAATTTTCAATCATTTTTGGTCAGTCATTCTCAGCAGAACTTTAATATTTCCACACATGTGCCTATTTATTACTGTCTCTTGACATGGTTTGAACTGACATTCACTTTGATATTTTTTCTTCAAAAATATAAAAAATAGGGAAAACATTCAGTAATATAGCTCTGTCACAAGAAGATGTTTGTTTCAAATTAATCATTGCAAATATAGGTACCCTGACAGTATGTACTTCTGTGTTAATTTGAATTAGTTTAAGTACTAAAATAAGATATTTCTGTTTGCAAATGTGTCTCAAGGAAATTTTTCTTTGTGGGGAAATTATTATTGTTGACTATAACATTCTATACTAATTTTGCAAAATATATTACACATTTACTGTATGTGCTGGTTATCCAAAATTTCCTCTAACCATAACCTACCAATTGCCTTTATCCATTTATGCTTCTACTTCTTCTTTGTAGTATGCTTCTGACTGTAAAAAAACAAAAGTATTCTTTTCTTGATCCATAAGAAAACATTTAACTAATTCCAAAAATTACAAAATATATATTGCATTTGCTGCACATAAACCATTTAAAACATTAAATTCCTATAGTATGTATTTCATAAAGCTGTAATCTAAATGGAATATGTATTT
Source organism: Uloborus plumipes (assembly GCA_038373865.1). Taxonomy (NCBI): domain Eukaryota; kingdom Metazoa; phylum Arthropoda; class Arachnida; order Araneae; family Uloboridae; genus Uloborus; species Uloborus plumipes. Next base: position 24,607 of record JAXGGA010005440.1, read on the forward strand.
TATTCAGCTGTTAACCAAATGGAGTATGTATTTCATTCATTCAGCTTCATACATTTCATTTGCTTATTAAATAAACTCAAGCAATTCAAATCCAACAAAGCAATTCCATTCCTACGACACAATTGTAATCCAATAAAAGGGGGTGGAGTGTATTTGAACATTTTCATTTCAGGAAACTCATTATTCATGTCACAAAACAGTCTCATTAACTGCATTACTGCACTGTAATACATGCTTCCTATATTATATATCTTGTTGATTTTCTTTAGGTAGAACAGTAGGTCAGGGTGCATTTGGAAGAGTTGTGAAAGCATTAGCTTTTGGCTTAAATGATTATGAAACCTCAACAGTTGTTGCTGTTAAAATGCTGAAAGGTAATTAAGAGAGAGAAAAACTTTATTTACGTGTCAAATGAGCTGTTATAGTTAGTGTACCTGTATTTATTATCTTTGATTAAAAAAAAATATAGTATCAGGTTACTTTTCCTGCTTGAAAACTATCAGCTCTATTATAAAATATCACAGATCATCACAAGTCACTGAAATAAAATTTTGAAATTTATAACAAATTTGAAAAAATCTATACTGTTCAAGTGTATCTGATTTAAAATCATGCTATGTGCTTGTGTGGTTTTATATATATATATATATATATATACACAGTCGACATAGCTTATTAGAGTATTGGTTAAAATAATGTTACGATTAATATACTGTCGGCCCCACTCTTACAAATACTATCGGTTCCAAGAAATATTATTTGATTAAGCGAGGTATTTGTTTAAGGGGGGTTCTTTAACATTGCTTCTATGCTATCGGTTATTCGAAGACTTATTCGTATAAGCAGGATATTCGTTTATCCATTACCCTATTAAGACAGTAATGCTGACAGTAATGCATTTTCAATGTACCAAACTATTGTAATGCATCATTTTGATCCCAGATAATAGAATATCTCGCTTATTAGAATATTTTTCCTGGCAAAATAGTCATTTCATTAAGTTAGCTCGACTAAGTGTGTGTGTGTGTGTATATATATATATATGTGTGTATTTATATACCTATCTCTATATATCTATCTAATTAGAAAGGTTGAATCCGGTACTCATCAGCCATCAGGGATTCAAGAATGAACAAAAGGCCAAAAAAATTAACTACACAAATTAAGAAGATGTTTAAGTTCTAAATGTACATGTTACAGATCTGCAATGGGAAAAAAGCACCAAATGCCAGACCAAGCAAAAAAAGAACATAAATCTAAAACTAAAGCAGGGGTCTCGTCTTGGCTAATTAGGAAGGAATTTCCAAAAATTAGTCTTCCACAAGACGTCTTGCTGCATGAGAATAAAAATTATCTCACCTGAAAGTCTGAGCAACATAACCGAAAATTGTATTAAACAGTTCCTAAATTACTTCCAGTCAAAAAATATAAAAAGATACAATTCCCTGTCTGAGAAAACCAGTTTAGTGTCCAGATTCATTGTAAACATATTTGACGAGATTTCTTGGAAAGTTATCTAGCATTTTATTTTAAAGGAAATTTCAAAATTAAAAGCAGTAAGTGTTACAAGGTCTTTTGATTATTGGACTATGAGAATCAAAAGAATTCGTAACATTGGAAAAAATTAGAGGGGGGGGGGCGATATTCTAGATTATAAGAATTATTTTATTTTCAGTGAATATGGAAGGGGGATTACAATTCATGGATGGGCTACTTTTGAGATTTCATGGAAAATCTTTTATTTACAGAAAGATTGTTCTGATTTCTATCATTCTATGCTTTGATTTTTCTGGTAAAGCATTTAATATATGTTTTATTTTCAAAAACATATTGTTATGAATGTTTCATAAATGTTTGGCTGTTTTGCAATGATGACTTTACCGAGTTGTTGCTACACCTGCTCACTGCTATACTTGAAATCAGGCTGAATATATATTAATTTACAGTATGGGTAATTTTTATCTGCTTTTATCTAAACCTCAATCCAAATAGGTATATCCACATTGAAGTTTTAAATTTGAATTTAGTTTTAAAGTCAGTATATTTTCACAGAAACTAATAAGGAAAAAAATATTGTTTTAATATTTTTAAATATTTGAGGACTTCAAACCAAGCAAATTGGTAATGTTTACTGCTTTAACTTTGTATACTGAGGCAATTATTTATTTTAAAGAAAAAAAAAAGTTTCCTTAAAAAACTGTATTTTAGCTTTTTTTCTGGCAAGCAAATAACTCTAGAAGCATTAAAGTGCAGCATGTTTTACTTTAGGTGGAGACATTATTAATCAAAACATCATGCTCAAATTTGATTGTATCTTTGAAAAGACTTATTTGGTATCTCAGAGTCACACTAAGAAAAAATCCAAGGTGGGATTTTCCATCATGATCAAAATATTAGTTGAGACATTTTGTGGGAACTCCTTGCAATAGGATTTTTGGGATCGCGCAATCGTGTATTCTAGTGCAAATCCTGTATCTAGTCTCAAAATTGATAGCTATAGTGTGTGAATCTTAAAAAGAAAAATAATCTTTCCTTTTTTTGTTTTTAGAGCGTGCAGATATGAATCAACAGAAAGCACTGATGGCAGAACTGAAGATTTTAATTCACTTAGGCCATCACGTTAACATTGTTAATTTAATGGGAGCTGTGACTAAAAATTTCCCCAAAGGTGAGATTAGTATGATTGGGAATGTTGGAACTAGGGATGCATGGGATTAATTGGCAGTAGCAAATTATGGGTTCTCTGCCACTTTGCCGATTAATTGTCGGAAAAAATATTTTTTAAATATTACTTTTATAATACACCTTCACCAAGAAACTTTTATAAATAATTTTGTTAATAGTAATAATAATCCTCACAGTTGTAAAGTTTTTAATAAATAATTTTCCTATTTTGAATAAATATATACATATAGGCAATGTTGCAACATTTTTCTTGTGTCAACACTTTTCTCCTTAGCATAGTGCTCTTACATAACCTCTAATTTTCACAAAGAATAAAAGTTTTGAATTGAATGGCTATTAATAATTGAAAAAGTTAAAGTTTAAGCACACCTAAATTAAAGTGCTTACCACAGACTATCCATATTATTATTATTATTTTTATTTTCATAGGGAACATATGCAAATTGTGCACCATTCGTTGTAACCACACATCACACTAAGGTTCTCTTGTCTGCATTATTCTTACCTGAAGGTCATTTTTTTGTGGCTGTTTGAAAATCATTTTAGGAGGATTTTTTTTTTATTTGATTTTTACTTAATCGATGCAGTAATATTTGTACCATTTTGCATTATATTAAGGAAACCCCTACTAAATATTTACTTAGTTCTGTTTCTTCAATCAATGGGTATTCTAAATTATTCCAATAAATGTAACTGTTCCTCGGCACTTGTCAAGCAGTGTATATATATATATATATATATATATACATATATATATATATATATATATATATATATATATATATATATATATATATATATATATATAATTACTTATTCAAGTGTTCATTCATAAAATGAAAATGTTAAAAGCAAGAAATCTTGTCCAGTTGAAACTAATTAAACTGGTTCGGATCTTAAAAATTTGTATTGCTCAAAAGTCTAATAGAAATGTAAAAATGTGTGAAAAAATTAAGTTGTAATTACTCAGTTTTACAATCTGTTAAATTATTTAACTCAAATGCAATAAAACAAGGATAAAGTTGAATATAACTTTTCATTGTATTTGACTTTAATAATTATATCTTTGGCTATGAAGCCTTAATTGAACACCCTGTAAGTAAGTGGTTGTCTTATAATACTGAAACCAGTCAACTGTATACAGATGAAGAAAGCAGAATAAGCCACAAGATGTCTGATATAGAATAATCTGATAAGTGGTACATTTTCAGTTTCCATTTTAAAGCTGCAAATGAACTTGAGATATGGTATTTTGATGCGTCAAAATAAGTTAAAATATGATATCAATTAAACTTGTGTTTATGAGACTTAAGGCATAATATTGCATCATTGTGAAGAGGGACTTTTCCGATAATGCTGACAAGTTTTTCCCTCTCAAAAGACTTTTATGTAATATAAATGTTTTGAATTTTTTTTAAATGAGTGTAAAGAAGGTAATTTAATTATTGCAGTTTTTTTTCATTGTTTGCAAAATTATTAATAGTGAAAAAGTCCTTGTTTGATTTTTGGGCATTTAAATCTTTTCAGGAAATTATTTCGATTATAACTTCGAAAAATAAATTTGATTTCATAAACCCAAATTTTATATGTGGAGCTTAGGTTAATAAAATTCTGCTGTTTTTCTGACTAAAAAAGTCTTTATACCTGTAAGCTGACATCCTTCAGCATTAAAACTCCTTTTGTAACAAGGAAACATATGTTAGCAATTTTTTTCATATCAAAGCTTTTTAACGTTTATATTTTAACTTTTTAACCCAACGATATTTAGTTATTTTTACTCCTTTAAGCCTTTTTTACTCTTTTTATTTTAGTTAGATTTTTGAATGCATCTTCATAAAAAAAAGAAAAAAAAAAACTTCTGTAATATGTTGCTACTGTTTTAATTTTGGATTATGTGAAATAGGAGGGAGGGGTCCTCAATTATTCCTCTATTGGCCAAATTATTTCCTGTGGGAAAAAAAGAGCTATTCGCAGAGGTGTATTTTTGTTTAACCCTAGCGTCAATAACCGAATTCTCGCCTTAATCTCAATAACCGGGTACCCACTTCGAATTTCAAGCGGAATCAGAAACCAGTTGTTTTTCGTGGCCCCTTTTACTTAAATGGAATAGTTCTTGACACCCCCATCTCGAGAGGTACAATCGTAGGCAGGGCCGTATTTAAGGGGTAGGTTTTTAGGGTTCAAACCCCCTCCGAAATTTTTCAAAACTATTGTAAAAATACTTATCATAGTTTCTCACTGAGCAAATTATTGTCGCTATTTTATTTTAATTTCTACTTTGAAATTGCATTTGCAAAATGCAATTATCATTATTGAGTAATTGTACAAATGAAGTGTTTTTCTGCAGTATTTTTTTTATTGTAGTCATAGCAAACATATCTTAACAATACACTTTTCCCTTCAAATTTTTAATACCACTAAAAAAACTCCAAAAGTCTTCAAATTTGTAAAAACTAAACTGTATTTAACACATCTTACTAGTGTCCATGAGATAGAAATTTTACAAGTGATCCTTTGAATGCGCGTACATGAGTAAACTCATCTATCCACTTTTTTTTCTTCATTGAAAATATGAGTCATTTTCTTACCTTTTCATGTTAATACCCTTTTAGTAACTGTTGTAACAAAAATCAACAGAATATAGAACATGAAATCAAATTTTATTGACTCTATAGATTTCACAAGAAATGGGTTTTGTAAAACCCTCCCTGAATCTAAGGTCTGGTTACGGGCCTAATCGTAGGTACTCTAAAGAAAAACAAACCATACATTCCACTTGAAATGTTATCGTCTACACCATGAGAGACACAAATTTCTTATATTATCATCTACATCACGAGAGACCCAAATTTCTTTATTCGAGTTTAATAGTGATGTAACTATATGTTTTTATGATCTTATATGTACCCAAGGAAAAAAAAAACTGATATTGCTGTCAGCACTGCATGACAAAAGCATCTCTGGAGCTCACAAAAAGCCCGAAATAATTTTGTTTTATAACATAACAAAATCTGGGGTTGACACAATAGACTAGATACTTCTATACATCTCAGAGAAAAACAAAAAGATGTCCTCTATGTTTTTTCTTCAACATTGTGGAAATTTCAGCTTTTGCTGCCTATATCATTTATAAGGCAAATGTCGACTTGCAAAGTCGTAAAAACAATGATTGTCTTTTATTTTTGCGCCAACTATGCGAAGAAAATTGTCTTCCCAGAATTCAGGTTGGATCAACGAATACTCAAGCCATGCGGCGCTTTTCTACAAAATCTGGCGTAGAAAGCTTCTTGAAGGACAACACAGTACATGGGGTACCTTCAAGCTCCAATACTATAATAGCGAGACCTGTGTCAAGTGGACGAAAGAAAGTCGTTGGTGCTTGCCAACTCTGTGCTTCTGCTCTCAAAAAGTTTTGCAGAAAAACAAGAAAATCGTTCATAAAGTGTGGCGACCCAGTTTGTGATCAGCATTCGGTCTCAATTTCATAATGTCAATTATGTGATAAAATGTAATATTTTTATTTTCATTGTCTGACTACTACCAATGATAATAATAAATAATAATGTGCATTCCTAAGTATTTTTTCGAAAATCATATTTGTCAGACTAAAAATTAAAAAAGCAACCTATAAACAATAAAACAGTAATAAGTGTAATAAAAATGAATAATAACAATAATTGTAATATTTGATTACATTTTTACTAATAATAATCATTAACTTCTAGCAAGAACGCGAAAAAAAGTAACGGGTACCCGGTTATCGAATAACGGTATGGGAATTTTTAATGCTGAAAAAAATAATCAAAATAGTTTTTCGAAAAGACGGATACAACTTTTTTTGGTTCAGATTCGTGTAAATAACAAGGAATAAGAGCCATTTGACCAAGGTTTAATTAGAAATGGTGAAAATTGAGATCAAAGTAGCAAATGGGTACCCGGTTATTGACGCTAAGGTTAAAGGTTTTTTATAACTTCAAAATAGTATTGACACTGACTGGGAATAAGGATTCTAGAGTGACATATAATAATGAAATGGATGTGACCTCAGAGTAACGGCGTGTAATATAAGGTTAATAAAAGTTTTAATTTAATAGAAACTTTTTTACCAATCAAATCTACTTTACTTTATTTTTGTTCATTTATGAATTTATCTTTAGTAATTTCATCATAATGAATTATCTTTATATCTTCTCAAATGATTTTCCCTTATTTAACAAAATTCAGCACAATATCAGAACTGCATACACTAGGTGGCCAAAAGTATCCGGACACTTTCAAAAATTCACATTTTTACATATAGCTCGAGAAATAAGTGATCAATTGTTCTTTAACTTTAGTCATACAAAATATAGGCTTCACCGAACATTTCCAAGTTGAAATTAAATTACCCTTGCATTTGGGGGACGACAAGAAGGGGGTTGAAAGAAAAACCGCTTTTTGACCATAACTCTTCGAAAATAGCTCGGAATAAGCTATCAATTTCAGTAATTAATTAGCATACTATGTATAATTACTGTACAAATTTTTATGAACGTACCACTCTTACTTCTGGAGATATGAAACATTTTTGAAAAAACGGCAATTTTATTTGAAGGGTTTTTGCTCATAACACGCAGAGTTTTTGATCAAACCTTATCACAACTTCAGGAAAGATGACAAAATACAAGAGAAAGAACATACTAAAACGGTAAATAAAAATATTAAAAATTCTATGAGATATGAACGTTAAAAGGAAATATTTTTTCACGGCGCATGCGCGAACGACAGAAATTTATAACTACAAAAATATTGTAGCCTGATTTATACTGCATCTTATAAAAAAAGTTTCAGTTGAATATTATGAAAAATGAAAAAGATATCAGAGATCTAGTGAGATTAGAGTAGATTCATTCGCAGACAATACATAAATAGTGAGGGTCTGTCCACAAAGAGCTATTTTTAAATTAAAGGTTATTGCGTCGTCCTTCAAAACCAACGTTTCAGAGGGTATCCGGATACTTTTGGAAACCTACGTATAAGGTCTTTTTGGCCGAACAGACGAAATATGACGACAATGCCGAATATAAAATTTCAAACTGTATACAATTTAACATTGAAAAAAATGATCGATTGTCACCACACTATTTGTGGACAACCCCTCACTATTTATGTATTGTCTGCGAATGAATGAAATACAGCTCACTAGATCGCTGATATCTTTTTCATTTTTCATGATATTCAACTGGAACTTTTTTTATAAGATGCAGTATGAATCAGGCTACAATATTTTTGTAGTTATAAATTTCTGTCATTCGCGCATGCGCCGTGAAAAAATATTTCCTTTTAACGTTCATATCTCATCGAATTTTTAATATTTTTATTTACTGTTTTAGTATGTTCTTTCTCTTGTATTTTGTCATATTTCCTGAAGTTGTGATAAGGTTTGATCAAAAACTCTGCGTGTTATGAGCAAAAACCCTTCAAATAAAATTGCCGTTTTTTCAAAAATGTTTCATATCTTCAGAAGTAAGAGTGGTACGTTCATAAAAATTTGTACAGTAATTATACATAGTATGCTAATTAATTACTGAAATTGATAGCTTATTCCGAGCTATTTTCGAAGAGTTATGGTCAAAAAGCGGTTTTTCTTTTAACCCCCTTCTTGTCGTCCCCCAAATGTAAGGGTAATTTAATTTCAACTTGGAAATGTTCGGTGAAGTCTATATTTTGTATGACTAAAATTAAAGAACAATTGATCACTTATTTCTCGAGCTATATGTAAAAATGTGAATTTTTGAAAGTGTCCGGATACTTTTGGCCACCTAGTGTATCATTAATCTGTATGTGTTATTCTTTGTTGAAAGCATTGATACAAACTGGAAAATATCTTTTCATGTCTTTACATTGGCCAGTTAATATTTCAGCAGATATAAAACTTGTTATATAATATGCTCCCCCATTATACATATTATTTTTCAATTTAATATGAGTGGTAGAAGTATTGAACTTTGAGAGAAACCTCTTGATAGGATAAAAGCTATTGATTTAAATTTTTGGTAGAGAACCATATCATGTAACATCTTAGATTGGGCTACACAATTTAGTTGAACTATTCTGTATCTATGCTTTTCTGTAATTAAATTTATTTTATGAGCATGACATTTTCATCTTTTGCATTGTTTTAGTTGTGTAATTTTTTGATTGGTAGTTTTGATTATTAAACTTGTTAATTAGACAGGCTATTGTTTAAAATACTCCATATTTTATTATGAAATGTAAAATGTTTTAAAATGTAGAACTGTATTTGAACACAAAAGTAGTAATTTTGATAATTCGTTTTGTAGGTGAATTGTTGTTAATAGTGGAATACTGCCGATATGGAAATATTCGACATTTTCTACACAGATATCAAGATAATTTCATTAATGAAATTGACCCTGTAACAAAACAGGTTGTGCCTTCTATCGAAAAAGTTACCCCAGCTGTTTGTAATGGAACTTTTAAGGTTGATCGCTGCAGAAGTTCTTCAACTTCATCTTCAGGGGTAATGGCTGTCTATAATCCTAGCTACAGGTATTAAACATGTACATGCATAATATAGGACATCCACAGACTAACTTTCGAATTTATACATCTCTGTTTAAAACATATCAAACTCTGAATTATTACAATTTTTGATTAAATAACTTTTTCATTTAAAGGATTTTAATGAAATGGATCACAACATAAAATATATTCAGTACAATTTAACATAGTAACATAAGTTCATTGCATAAAAAGTTTTAAGCGCGTCCTTAATTTTCAAATTTTTGTGAAATGTTATCAAGTTTGTTCAAAGTTATAGTAGCTATTGCTATAATAGTTAAATTATATATTGTGACTAGAAACACACTGACTCTTTATATGAGAGAAAGTATGGCATAAAAGGGTCGCATATCTACCAATAAAAAGACTTTCTTTTAGGATATTATGTTCCGGAATGGTTCAGGGATATTATATTGTAATGGCAGAATTTCAACATGTTTGCCTTAGATGAAATCCCAAACTCAAGCGTTTTTTCTTCATTATTTAATTTTAGTGAATATATTAAAAGTTCATGAAGTTAATCTGAGATAATTTCTCTAAAAGGTATTTTTAAAGATAATCTTTCAAGAGATTTTTGATTCAGTGTTATAATTACAACTGTTGTGTCAGAAAAAGAAATTTTAAATTTTGTTACCTCTTTGAACAAAGTTTCTATGGGGTAAATGGATTTCCGATGCAGAGATAAATGTAAAAGCAACTTGAATACTGAATCTAAGGTAAGGCTGAAACTGTTAAATATTTAAACTAAACTTTGAATTTCTTTGTTCCACAACTATACTATTAAGATTTTTTTTAGTTGACTAAACCTCAAAGAATTATCAGTTTGTTCTATTAACTTTGTTTTTCAGTAATTCTCTAGCTGTCATTTTGTCTTTATATTTATACTTCTATAATATTTCTTCAATAATATTCGTACTTCTATAGTTTGCAATTATTATTTTTGTTCTTGATATGAATTATTGTCTCTCAAACTAAAGAAATCCTCGGAAATTTTATTATGGGGGTTGCTTTTTACAGCTTACTTAGTGCACAAGGGTTTCGCAAACTTCATTCAGATTTTCAAAGGGGTTTACGAGGGACAAAGGTTGGGAATCACTGGTTCAGCCTAATACTGTGTGGGAACTGCCTCCTTCTGTGATGCTTTGCAAATGATGTAAAAAATTTCTCATTGAAATTTTTCTGAAACAATCAAAGATAATGTTAAGAACAATAATCATATCATATTTTCAGTTAATATCTGTTTTAAGAATGTTTAACTCTGGATTGATTCCTGGTTGACAAATAAATTAATAATGGCACATTATAGCCAATTAAAGCTCTTGCACCATAAAAACTGCCAATAAATGATAAATAACTTCTGCTTTAATTAGAACATAAGTTTTAATTATTTTTAGCACAGATCTTAATGCCTTGTCGCCTGTGCAAAATTAATTCCATCTGCTCATTATCTCTCATTTTTTATGTGTTGATAACGTTTTACCTGTGTGTTAGTAATTATTATTGTTTTTAAGTTTTAGCGCACATTATGAGACTTTGACAGGCAGACTATTTTTCAGCTATCATGTTTCGTTTTTTTTTTTGGCTCCGGAATATTTTGTACTTTGATAAAAGCTGTATTCTAAAATGATTTTAAAAGAAAAGTCAGGTCTTTAAGAAAGAAACCTTTCAAAAACTTAAATGCAAAGAAAATTCACTGTTGGTGATAGGTAATTTTTAGTAGTTTTAGTTCAACACTATTTGAGATGTCCAGGGCATTGATCATACTGTAATGGGATTGTTAGCAATTGTTTTATTAACTCTGATAGGTGTTTTTGGCGACTGGTTTCCTTATTCAAGTTAAGATTTTGGGAACTCTTAACCTTAGTTAAGAATTGTAATCCTAAATCTAATGTATATTTTTAGGGACATTTTTATGAGCATTTTTAGGGGTGACCATTGATGTTGTTTTAATACTGTAGTCGATATTCCAAGAACGTCACCAGAGGATTCTCCTCCACAAATGGACCTTTACCACAATTTTTCCACACATAAATTTCCATCTACAGTGTGATTTTTTTTATTTCTCCTTAGTGTAACCAATAGTGAATTTTCTTTGCATTTAAATTTTTGAATTGTTTCTTCCTTAAGGACCTGACATTGTTTTTTTTTTTTTTTTTTTAATTTATCAGACTGCAGTTTTATTCGTATGTACTCATTCCTTTGCCATAGCTTACTTTTTATCATATTGGTTTATCTTTACCATTAATTACTGTATTTAAGATCCTTTCAAGCAATTATGCCCATTACTTGTCGATTAAAAATAAGTATTTTAATGATGGGGCCTCGTGACCGTAGATAATATTTGGTTTTCCTCAAAATTATTATTTTGAGTTGATGATAAAATGAAAGCTAAATATAACAAATAATCAATAAAAATGCAGCAGTAGAGTAGTCCTATTTATTTATTCTATCCATTTATTTTTGTTGTTCCGATGAAACGTTCAAATTCAATTAATCAGTTTACCTATTTTTAACTGTAATGTTGCTCTAATTTGTAAGTCTAAATACTTTAAATATGATTAAATTGTAAAAAATTAAGTGTTTTATTATTGTTGAATACTTTTTTGTATATTTCTTGAAAATAATAGGATGTAGCTTACATGACCATTACTTGTTTTTATTATACCCATAACTACGCAATTGTGACCATAGCTGGTCAAACTAGTGGACCAGTTCAATTAATGAGAATTTCTCAACTACAAAAATGAAATTTCTGAGTTTTAACACTGGGATTTAGTTTTTTCCATGTATAGAACTGCAACGGCACATTTCAACAACAGTTCAAATTTAAACAACATCTTTAACCATGCACATAACTGGTCATTTACCCTATATGTTGATATTTCTTTCAAACGGAACTAAATTTAAACTACTTAAAAAAACCCCATCTAATATAGAATATAGTTACAATGCCCATAATTTTTCTGTCATTGTAAGAAACTCATTTCTTCCATCCATATTCACTGAATTTAGATGTACCATCTTTCTTAAGTGCCCCTTATATTTAATTATTGTTCATGATTAGAATGTAAAAAAAAGAGAAGCTATAGAGTGAACATTAACAAAGTGAGGTTTAGACCTGTACTGTGTGAGAACTTTGGCCTTCAGTGATACTAAAGGGATTGGCAAGTGAAGTTAAGAATCCGAAATTTGAATTTCTATAAAACATATCTATGTTAAGAACCGTAATCATATCCTAATTTTAGATTATATCTGTTTCCAGCATATTCAACTTGGCGTTATGAAGTATCATTTCTTCAATTCTAATAAAATACTCTATTTCTAGGCAACGATCAGATAGTTTTGTTAATGAGCGCAGGATTTCTACGGGTGGCTCTACATTTGTGTATTCAACAAGTGGCTCAAGTGGATCCTTCAGTGGTAGCAGTCGAAATTATCTACGAGCTGATAGTCAAGAACATGTGATTACGACATCAGATTTAGTTTGTTATGGTTTTCAGTGTGCTCGAGGAATGGAGTATTTGGCATCAAAAAAGGTACTATAAGTAGAAATTATTGTTATAACTATAATTTTTAAATGAATTCTTTAAAAATAACAGATTTTGGGAGCCTTATGTGAAACTTTAATGTACATCTTTTATTCAAATCATTAAATCACTCCATAAAATAAGACATTAAAAATGAACTTAAGTATGAATGATATTTCTGGGATAAAATCTGACAGTACAAATAAATACCTGTAACAGGTTGCTTGTTGTACATTTCTTTTAGAGAAAGTATTAAAAATAAACTAGTGTGTACTTTTGTTTCTTTTTTTATTGCGTTTAATAGAGTGTTGATTATTTTGTGGATTATGAGAAAATATTTTCACCATGATGTGTATACATTTTGGACCAACAAATCCAGAACTCTTGGGACTAGATACTAAGCTGGATTTTATATCCTGACTTTAAAAATAACAAAAAGTATTGTATTATGCAATATTTTATTAGTTTTTCTAAATTTCACGATTATTTGAGGCAATATTTTCCCCCTTTACCAATCTCAATTCAAGCTTACTTTGGTATGCAACAAAAATAAAAATCAGAGATAATTGGTATTGGAGTGGCTAATGTTGTTTTATTATTATGCGTTATACAATATGACGAATGATACATTAAATAAATAATTTTAACGAAGAAAAATATTTTTGTATTTCTGCTCAATATCCTTTGTATTATAAATTGGTTAAAAAATAAAAAGTGCGGCAATCAGCGGAGTGCAACTCAACTCTGCTCACGAGTGCCTTTTTGTCATTTGTGAAAGCTCGCACCCGGCTATCGGCAGGCTGTTTACTGTACTGAATAACATTTTTTTTCGAGACCTCCGTCGAATTTGCTTACACGCTAAGACTTTCTTGAAATAGGTGGGAAATGCAACGAGGAAGTAGCAAGCAAACAAAACTGAAGACATTGGAAAGTGCACATCCAAAACCTATCTCCCCTTTTTCAAATGGAAGTATTCATGGCTGCCAGGCGCATAATATGCAAACAGACAGTATACGCAGAACATAAGCTGTTGATATACGCTTTCCGCCAGAGGCATGATAAGTATTGCTCAAGCCAGCTACGCTAACTGGATTTCATTTTGCAGTTCACAACAGCTCTTGCATATATTCTAGGCTCTGAAAACATTGCTGCAGATATTATGTCTTGCATAGAAGCCTGCAGCTGTTGATTTTGAGACAATTGTAGCAGAACAAGCAGTGGACAAAAAATTGGAATCACTTCCATCTTCGGATTCAGATACATCTTTGCAACTGAAGAAAAACTCCCTCCCAGAGACAAATGTTGAATTAATTTATAATGTGTCTACAGGCCGTGTTTGACTCTTTGTGCTCACTGGTTATCAGCAAGATATTTCTGCTTCATTACACTATTTGGCTCACCCCAGTGTGCGTGAGATCCAATTCATAATCAAATCAATATTTATTTGCCTTAAAATGTCATCAGATATCGTTAAATGGTCAAAGTTCTGCATACCATTTTAACAGACTGAGTTACATAGACACACAAAGACACCACTAGCTAGTTTTTAACAGTCTCCCAGCAGATTGCCATTTAGCTCATGTCAACTGGATCAATACCTCCATCCAGTAGTTATGCATGATGGGTAACATGTGATTTTTCAGTATTATTACTGAATTCAAAAACTTTTATACACCAAAATACTGAATGTAGAAAAAAAGTAGGAGCATTGCTGGATAAATACATCTACCAGTAAATTTCATGCATTCAATTTAAATATTCAGCTATATAGAAATAAAAACCTATGTGTGAACTTGCAGCTGTAGTATAATGTACTATCATTGCTGTGTTTGTTTCCACAGCCATGAAATTTCAGTATTTTTCATCCTATTTGAGTCACATTTCTGTTCCAGATTTTCAGGTGTTCCAGTATTTGAAATTTCAGAAGTGGGTTTCTATGCTGTAACTTGTCAATAACTTTTACCTCAGGTGGCTTTTAAGCAACAACATTTTCCAATTTGCAACTCATAAAAGTCATTACCCTCAACTGGAGAAAATTTGACCTTTGTGGGTAACATTGGCCCAGTAAACTAAAAGAGATTGTCTATACTATTTTAGACATAGGAGGGCAATCTTCACTTATTACTTTAAGGGCTTAACTAAGCAGGACTGACTTAACTTAATCATTACTGGTAGTACTGATTGACTTTTCATTAATTGGGTTAACATTACCGGCAAATACTGAAACTAACCCAATTGACAGCAGCAAATTTCGAAGTAGATTCCATAAATAATGGTTAGCAATGCTATCCCACAAGGAAGGGCTACTGTGGCCCGATCAGTAAGGCATCTCTCTCGCCAGAGGGTCCTGGGTTCGATCCTAGCCAATCAAAGATCCACCGTCTACACTAATGGGGGCTGGGCAATATTACGTAAGGGTCATGGTTACAAAGTCTTCCAAGTGAAAGGATACCTCTGGGTGTGCGGGACCAATGGTTTGCTAGGCTTCTGTTCTAGATCAAAAGAGCAGAACACTCTTCAGGGCCCTATCCAACCGGTTAAATCATGTGTTGTGGTTGGTATAGAGGACACTGGAATGAAAAGTATCCCACAAAATATTCAGTGTATGAGTAATATTTGCAACTTCAAAACTATAGTACTAAATAGTCCCATTTTGCTTGGAAAGTATATCAGAGTACATGTAGTTGAAAAAAAGTCAATGTCCATGCGTATCAAGTTAAATATGAAAGCAAACTGTCTATTGTGAATTATTTTCTCTTTGCTAAATTTGTGAACCTTAAAACCAATAAAATGTTACTTGAAACATTATTTCCTTTTTACTATTTCACTTTTTAGTTAATTCACAGAGACCTTGCTGCCAGAAACATACTCTTGGCCGATGAAAAAATTGTGAAGATATGTGACTTCGGTTTGGCGAAAGACTGCTATAAGTATGAAAATTATGTTAAGAAAGGGGATGTAAGTATTCCTTTTATTTTGATGTTGAAAATAAACTCTTAAAAGCCAAACATTTTATGACATTTTTCAAATTTTTAGGGCCCATTGCCTATAAAATGGATGTCAATAGAATCCATATGGAATCATGTGTTTACAACGAAGAGTGATGTGTATGTATCATTAAATTAAATTTCTTTTTACTGCCAAAGCAAATGAATTTACAGCTTTAATAATTTATTGGCTATAGATTTAGTGAGCAGTTCTAAGACCTTTATATGGAAGATATATGATTCACCCACAACTTATCAACAATTTAAACTGATTTTTGATTCACACTTTTCACTCTCAACCGATATTTATTCTAAGCAATGCATATTTTCGGACATTACCATTGAATAAGCATGTGATGTTGTTTCTGCTGTATGGCATACATAATACTAATAAATTTAAGAGCTATGCAAAACTTCTTCAGTTTTAAGATGAACCAAAACAACCTTCACTATTCCAGAAAAAGTTCTACAGCAAAGTCTATTAAAAATTGTGTATATTCTACATTAATTGCTCATAATCAGGATTAACGCAAATAGAAAGGTTGTTCAAAATTAAATTTATTTTATAGTAACAGTATTAATTAGTGAATGTTATATAGATCCCTTAGTCAAAGTTTTCTGTTTTATGGTCACTTCATGTTTATCATTAAGATATAAAAATAGAGATAGCTTACTTTTCTGTTTTTTTTCCCTGTAGAGCATTACCAATCTTTAGTAAGGACTATGAGCATTTGCTCATTTCCTTGTAGTTTTACCTAGCAGATGATCATCTGTATTTAGATGATTGCTGTAATTAATAAAGCAGTATTAGAGTGGAGTAATAAATTGTACTTTTTATTTTCATTTATTTTTTTCTATTGAACAACTTTTATTCAATTACTCAGGATAGTTTCATTACGTATTTTACTGCATAAAAAATAAATTTCAAGAATTGAAGAAAAGTGCTGACTTATCTATAAGACAGACTAATCTAATACCAATGAAGAAAAGATGACCAGCAACAGGTTCCTAGCTCAACTGGGCTAGTCTTAATTAGTAAACTCCCTAAGAATACAAAAAAAAAAAAAAAAACTTTTAAAACTCTTCTCCCTCCTGTTAGTGGCAGCTGCTTTTAGGAAACTATTCCAAATGATTAATCCTGTTAAAGTAGTATTTTTTTCTAATTTAAGGATTAACTTGGGATTTAAAAAAAAAGTTTAAAACAAAAACTCCCTAGTTTGACATCTATTCAGAATTTCAACCTATCAGCATCCTCTATTTTACTACTTTTAAATAACTGAAACATGGCCTCTCTTACTCTTCTTTGCTTATGACTCAAGACACACATTAAGCTTTTTAAACCCTTGACAGTTTCATTTTTTTTCTTCTGAATTTTGTCCGAAACATGTCACATTTTTTATTTTAACTTTTTGTTCACCTTACATTTACTCGCGCTTTTGAGCCAATCAGAACAGAAAGCAAAACAGTCTGCAAACTATCATCTATTAGACAATAACTCATATATACGAATAATTTGTTGCTATAAATAGAAATCAGATTGCTGTACGGGCAAATCAGTTAAAGCCCAAAAATGAAGCTCGTATGGTGTACAGGCAAAACAAGGAAGAGGTTAAGCCTGGAAGAACTACCCAAATCTGTAAGCCTGTTAACCTACCCTGTAGCCCTCCTTTACACTCTTAGTAAGAAGTTAATATAAAACTACAAAACTGAACAGCATGTTCCAAACGAGGTCATATCAAATTCTTGCGTAAAGGTATGAGAAGTTAGTTAGGATTATGAATAATGATTAATCTAGTGCTCCATAATTTTAGTGTTTTTTGGAGAATTTTTTTTGTGTTAAAAAGTTAGGTGAAAAATGTGTTTATATATATATATATATATATATATATATATATATATATATATATATATATATATATATATATATATATATATATATATATATATATAAGGCACGTGCCGTGAACGAACGCCCAGGGTAGGCAGATGAGATAATTTGTGGAATAATAATACATATTTTGAAAAAAAGCATATGCTGTTAACCGTAATAAAACAGTATGAATATGAATGATATTTACGTATTCCCTAGTATAAACATATATAAAAATATTTTCATCTGATTCTTTTCAAAAATCCATTCTTCTTTTTTTCATTGTGGTGAAAATATCTGTGACTTTTATAAAAATTGAAAGTGGGGTCTTGTTTCATTTTGTTCACTTTCTTTTACTGTGGATATCAAAACAAGAAAGAAAGGTTGTTAATTTGTCATTATGTTCCTTTTGTTGCTCTTAGTTCTTTTTATGGCCAAAAATATTCATTCTAAAAAAATTGTGGCTGGTATAATCAAAATTAACTGCAACAACATCAGTTTCTGGAAACAGTTGGCTCATTTCACGTTTCAAAAATAAAATCAAGTACATTTTTTATACATTTGTCAAGAAAAAATTGTTCCCATAAATATCTACAAATCTGCAATCCATCTTATAATGTCAAAAAGTTTCGGTACTTTTTTCTAGACTGCTGAATGCATCCTTATCAACTAAAAGCTAATTTTTAAAATTGACTTCCATATAATAATGATATAAATTTTGCAATATTTTGTCGCTTTACTTCGTAAGTCTTTTTTCTTTTTCAAAAAGTTTAAACAGAACAACTATCCTGAGGTTTCAACTTAAACATGGGAAACAATATGACAAATGAAAAAAACGAAACATTTGAAAACTACGGAAACATTTCATAGAAAACAAACAACCATATCAAAAACGAATCATGATGCCAAAACCATTGAGAATTTTGCTAACGCTCACCGCCCTGCATATAACGTCCAAATTGCAGCGGAGAATCGAAGAGACCGGCAGAAAAAGAGTGTCGATCTTCGTCGGCTACGCCATCGCCAGGGAGGCAGATTTCATTCTGCCTCCAAGGTCGCTTTGGCTAACACGAAGAGGGGGAAAAGTGCGGCACGGCGGTGTTTTGCATGCTAAGCATTGCATAGATACGGAGGTCGAAAAGCAGCGTCGATCGAAAAGCAGCGTCGATCGCTGCTTTTCAAGTGTACCAAAATGAAAAAATTCCATTTTTTTTTTCTATTATTGCTGTGTACAACCGAAATATTTTTTTCCAAACAACGCATTAAATGCCATTGAAAGAAGTGGTGAGGTTGGTCTGTTTTCTTCGAGGGTAGGCACTGCCTACCTTGCCTACCCAGACGGCACGTCCCTGATATATATATATATACAGTAGCGTAGCTAGGGGGCCCAGCGCCCGTGGCGAACTTGAAAAATTGCATCCCCCCCCCCCCACATAGAGGTCGCTCGGATGGGATGTCATTGTGACCTCCCAAAATGTCCTTACTCCAAAAAGTTTGATTTATTTATTCGAAGAATTTGCAGATAATGTTGCAACTTTTTTTCTTTCTTTCTTTCAGCATTTTTAACGATGCTCAGTGTTTCCCCCCCCCCCATGTTATGTGTGTATGATATGTCTGCTTGTTCGTTTTTTTTTTGGATAAAATTCAGATTTTATTTTTTGTTCAATTTGAGAATTTTTGTCTTGCCAACAATTTTAGTTCGTGGCGTTCCAACCTTTCCCCATCATTTCACCAAAATTCAAAAAACAAATAATTCTTGCAATTCGTTATTCAACGTAGTGTGTTTTTTTTCCACACAACAGTTTTTATTTGAAATAGAATTTGTTTTAAAACTCTAGAAGAATGTATAAAATAAACACAATTTGTGCATTTTAAATAAAAATCAAATCATTGATTGTATTGCAGTTAGGGAATCAAAAAAAAAAAAAAAAAAAAAAAAAAAAATATATATATATATATATATAAATATATATATATATATATATATATATATATATATATATATATATATATATATATATATATATATATATATATATATAAAGCATAATTAATCTGAAATTGGCTTAATAAATAAGACTCCTTGCATACAGGCAAAATAAAAGTTCGCTATTTTCGGCCTCCGATTATTTTTTATGAATAAATACTTTTCATTCTAAGTAGGGATGCACCGATTAATCGGCAGCACCAATTAATCTGCCATAATCGGCAAAATCGGGCCGATTAATCGGCCAAAAAATATTTCTTTCATTTTATTCTTAAAGTATATCTTCACTACGAAACTACGATGAATAATTTTGTTAACAGTAATAATAATCCTCACAGTTGATATGAAGTTTCTAATAAATTAATTCTCCTACTTTGAATAAATATACATAGACAATGTTGCAACATTTTTCATGTGGCGACAGTTTTCTCCTTAGTACCGTGTTTTAGATAACCTCTAATTTTCACAAAGAATAAAAGTCTTGAATTAAATTGCTACTTATTACAAAAAAAAAAAAAAAATTAAATTAAAAGTACTCCTAAATTGGAGTACAGACTTCCTTCCCCTTTTTCTGAATTTTTATGTCCAATTAACATGATTAACAATGTGTTAATGTAATGTTATTGACAATAATATGAATATTGGTTCCAAGAAATTTGATAAAATATCGAAATTATTTTGTGAAAATTGGGAAAATGGAAAAAAAATCTCCTCTTGGAAATAAATTACTATTTCTACACTTGGAATTGTATAAGAGAAAAAACAGTGATGGTAAAATTGGTAATTTTAAAAACAATCATCCTTATCATTAATAAGCTGAGCCAATTAATCGGCCGATTATCAACAACCGATTAATCGGTAATCGGCCAATTTGCTTGTCGGTGCAGCCCTAATTCTAAGTATTTAAAATGTTCCAGAGACCTGCCGTTATAGTTGTTCCCCCCCTGGCTTTAAGAAAATACCAGATGTATTTTATTGATTTTTTTTTCTTTTTTTAATTTTAAATACAGCTTATACAAACATGGGCCAACAGTAAAGAAGGTATTGGCGGGTACCACAACGACGGTGCTCGAACTGAGAATGATAAAAATAAAAAAAACTGATTAGCACGTATATTTGTGTACCGTTTAAAAAAAAGTGACTCGCCCTCCTGAAGTAGCGTAGAGTACGCGCATCTTCCTTCAACATTCACTTGGCATTTAATTGTTCAATAATACATTAGAAACAATAGCTTTTTTTGTTTTGGCAATAGAAGGAGCACAAAATTAATTGCACTGGCGTAGTTACAAATCGAGCTCAATCCCTCCCAATAATACTAAAACGGTAATGAGTATAAAGAACGAAGTAGTGCTATATATAGTTTAAAAGTGAGAGGACTTAAAGTACATCATTCAAAATCGCGCACCGCTGTACTTGTGTTACTCATTTTTTAGAATCTTCATTTAATGTATGCTCTAGGTACAAATTTTTAATATTGTGAAATTTGCAATCTACTCGTTTTTACTCTTCTATATCTAATATATAGAAGAAAGTATTGGATTCGTGAAAATTTTCAAATGTCGAATTTTGACGGATTTGCACGTTTTGAGGTGCGCTGAGTCCACTTCGATCATTTTTGGAAAATGTCTGTCTGTGTGTGAGAGTCTGTATGTGTGTGACCAGTTTTTGTGGCCGCGCTAGATCAAAAACTACTTGTTAGGGGAGTCGAAGAAATCGTTAAATCCCCCAAACATTTAAATTTAGCAGAGTGTTTGATTTGCTAAATCGAAGACAAACTTTAAGTAACAAATAACATTTATTAAATATAACCAACAACTGTAAATAATAAAATCAAAGATAATTACAAAAACAACTTATCACTTTCTGAGAAACTAAATCCTTTCATTACCAGCCTGCATTATTCTACCCAATTATGCCTGTTCAAGGCTAAATGCAATTACTACCGGGGGAAACACGCCATCAGGCGAAAAGGACCGCAAGCCTAAGGCCCCTCTCTGACTTGAGAGCCTAGCGATGAATGAAAATACCAGCCCCGATCTGAGTCCTGACATCGCTTATATATCCCCGATATTTGCATACACATCCTATCGGTAGCAATCCAGGCAGCCAATCACAAACGACACGTGCCTTACGAAGCTTCTCGAACATTCGCTGCTTGACGTCAGACGCATGACGTTCCAGAACATGACGTCATACTTCCGGGAACGATCTCCGGAACAGCAATGTTTACTTTCTATTAGTCTGAAGTGTTACACGGCCGTTAGGCTGAAGGAAAACGTAAGTAGAAACATGATATATGCCTTAACTTAGACTGTTGTAAGATGATGAGATTCTACTATCTAGGGGAGAGGCAGATATGCCTATCAAGGCCCTCCCTCTCATTATCTTTCAACTTGCAAAAAACATGATACACCATCAAAAAAGTCCCCCCAAGTAAAAATAATTTCGTTAAACTTTTAAATTTCTCAAAACTTCAAAAATATTAGTTTCTCAAAAATTACAATGAACAATGTTAATTTTTCAAAACAACAATACAAACATTTAATTCTACCAATACCACGCAAAACATCCACATCCTCGTTTTGACGTTATAGGCTACATTCCAATCATTTTTACTTTTGGAGTTAACATATTGCATTGCAAACACTAGAACTTCTTATATATCTGAAAAAAAAATTTTCCGTAGTGACATTTTAATCGTGAGTCCTTAATTCATTTTCAAAGTCCACAGTTCAAGTCCTATGACGAAAAAGTGTTCTTGAAAAAACATCAATATGACGAACAATGAGTCCTGAATGCAAAACAAGTCCACGTCGATGTCACAAACAGTCAATCTGCAATACAATAAACAAACCCAGAGTAACTGTTCAAATATCAGCAATACACTGTAGCATACAATCTTTTAAAATTTGAGTATAAACATGTGGTGACCAAATAAAGAAATTTGTATAGTACGTTGTATAAACATATTTGCTAACAATTAATTTTTCATATGAGATTTTTTTTCAATTTTTAAATACAATTTTTTCAAAAAATTTGCAAAAAGATATTAAATTTTAAAAAATTACGTAATTCCAAAAAAATTTTAGTTTCAAAACATTTTTTTTCAAATACAGTGTTTTCTCAATTATACAACATTAGTACAAAATATTTTTCAATACAAATTTAAATTTGAGACTTGGTGAGATATTTCCCCCTGAAAATCATCATTTCCTTTGAAATTAAATGTAGTTGGATTAAAAGCAATATTTTCCCGTTCACAATACTTTGTTACGTCATTTAATGATCTTAATCTTTGCTTTTTACCTTTTTCAAAATAATACACATCAGTTCTAGATCCATCCTGTCTAAGAACTACTTTGCGAATCCAAACTGCATCACGCATAGCTTTCAAAGGAAAATCCAATTTTTCACTATCTGAGCTTTCAGCCCCCCCATCTGATTGACTTTCAGAATCAGATTCAGAAAAATGAGGTAAATTTTCTTCATCTCCAGAAGACTCAATATTACTTGGTATGGGCGAAATTGGCCAAAAATTGAAATTTTTTTCTTTAAGTGAATTTTTATCACCACTGAACTCATCTTTGAAAAATTTATTTTCTTTGAAAGATACATTGATAGATTCTATTACTTTATCTTTTTCTGGAAGATATATACGAAAAGCTTTGCGATTAAATGAATATCCAATAAAAATGCCTATTTCGGCTTTTAAATCTAACTTTCTTCG
Source organism: Uloborus plumipes (assembly GCA_038373865.1). Lineage (NCBI taxonomy): Eukaryota > Metazoa > Arthropoda > Arachnida > Araneae > Uloboridae > Uloborus > Uloborus plumipes. The sequence goes on from JAXGGA010005440.1 coordinate 47,954, forward strand.
TTTCTGGGGTGAAATACGAACAAATAAGACATTTCCAAATGGTTTCAAATGGTTGATGCTAGGGACTTTTCCACAATACAACTCAAAAGGAGTTTTCACCTGTTTGGAATGACACACCCTATTCTATGTGTAAACAAAATACAACATGGCCTCCGGCCAAAATGAAAATGGGAATCCGCTTTCAGCTAATAATACTCTAGCTGCATTCCCTACTGTTCTATTGAAATTCTCAATCAAGCCATTCTGTTGAGGAGTATAGGTGTCTGTTAATTCATGGTGAATCCCTAATTCATTCAAAAATCCATCGAGTTCTTTGTTTACGAATTCTTTCCCGTTATCTGTCTTAATTGCGACGACTTTCCTTCCGAGTAATCTCTCGGAGCGAAGGATATGCTGTTTCACTATTCCAGGAACATGATCTTTAGTTTTAATTGGGTACAATGAGCATCTTTTAGAGCAGTCATCTATTATTGAAAGAAAATACTTTTCCCCATTTCTCCCGATAGTCGGACTTGGTCCCCAAGTATCCATATGTAACAATTGAAGTGGTTCCTTACTTTTGACTTTACCTTATTGGTTTGAAACTTACACTTTTTAATTTATCTAGTTTACATGTATCACAACTAAATTTACCCACTTTAAATTTTGGTAAACCCCGGGCTGCAGATAATTCACCTGTTTTTCTAATACTTTCTGCATTAGCATGCCCGAATCTTTTATGCCATTTGTCCATATCTACTTCTACATTTTGTACAAATGGTTGATTATCAGAATTAACAGGTAATTGCTTTGACTTTTTACAAAACACATTATATACACCATTTTTAAGTTTAGCTTTAAAAACTAATCCTTCTTTGTCAGATACCTCCACAAAACCTCCCCCACCTTTAAATTTAGCACCACCCTGGTCAAATTTAGTACCAGACAAAATATTACGTCTTAGCTGGGGAGAGTACATTACGTCTTGCAAGACAACTGATCTTTTTCCGAATCTAACTTTGACTTCCCCTTTTCCCTCAATTGGGAATGTTTGGCTTTTAACTGCTACTGCCATATTAACATCTGAAAGGGGTTGAAAAGTCCTAAACCAGTTCTTATGTGCACAAAAATGATTTGATGCGGCGGTATCAAAAATAAAATTATTTCGTTTTTCTTGCACGTGGCTTAAATTAGCTTCAGACAAGAAAAATAATTGATACTCACACCGGGTATTTGAAGGTGATCGGCGTCTATCTCGGGAATTCCGCTGCCATCTCCTATTCCGATTCCTTGGGCTCGAACCTCCGTGCCTGAATCTGGACTGATGTCTTCCTCGGTCAATCCCTTCTCGAGATGAGCTGCTGGGTTCCTTGGCATCTTTATTTCTTGGACACATTCTCCTGATATGACCCTCTTCTCCGCATCTGTAACATTGGATCTTCGTTGTCGTCCTTGTCGTCTGGTAGACTTGGACCGGGTCCTTCTCTTCTTTCAAGAACTGTCGATTTTCTTCTATGATTAGGTCAACCAGGATCTTCTCAAAAGTAAAATCCGCGTCACGTCTTGTCAGGATTTGTTGCACCACGTTGTCGTAGCTTTCAGGAAGGTTCCTCAATAACTGGAATGTCAGGCAGTCTTCAGGATAATCTTTGTAGATAACCTTGATGTTGTCCTAGATTCGCTGAAGTTTTGCCGCGAAAAGGTTGAGCTTCTCTCCTGACTCCCATTTGCACTTATTAAATTCCACGAACAGCTGCATTTTGGAACATCTGTTTTGAGGGAAAAAATGGGACTTCAATTTCTCCCACGACAAACACGGGTCTTCAATCGTCTCGATTATCTTCTTTAAGTCTTGCTGAATGTTCAGAAAAATCAAAGACAGGGCTGTCCGCCTCCTCACAACAAAATCTGACGTCTTTTTCGGTGACTCCGGATCCTTCTTTCACGACCGGCATCTTTTCCTGACCAGTCACGATCTGCCAGGTGTTCCGTTCCATGAGTAAAACCTTCATGTTAGTTGCCCACTCCACATAATTCTCACTGTTGAGCATGGGGATTTGAAATTGATAATTGGCCATGGTAGTATTGGTAACGTTCTTCGAAAAATTTCTTAAACTTTGCAATTTCTTAGCAAATAATTTGCACTTTGCATAAACAAAATTTATCAAAATTATTCATTCGGCTCGCTTTCACCATTTGATACTTGGCAGCCCCCCCATCTAAAGACTCTTATTACTTTGGGGTTCATTTGCAGGGGAAAAAAAATTTCAAAAATTTCTCAAAATTTTTATCAAAATTTCAAATTTTCCAAAAATATTTAATTTATTTCTTCAAAAAAAATTTCAATCTCTGCACAGGAACGGCTACTGGGCCCATAACCCTTGTTAGGGGAGTCGAAGAAATCGTTAAATCCCCCAAACATTTAAATTTAGCAGTGTGTTTGATTTGCTAAATCGAAGACAAACTTTAAGTAACAAATAACATTTATTAAATATAACCAACAACTGTAAATAATAAAATCAAAGATAATTACAAAAACAACTTATCACTTTCTGAGAAACTAAATCCTTTCATTACCAGCCTGCATTATTCTACCCAATTATGCCTGTTCAAGGCTAAATGCAATTACTACCGGGGGAAACACGCCATCAGGCGAAAAGGACCGCAAGCCTAAGGCCCCTCTCTGACTTGAGAGCCTAGCGATGAATGAAAATACCAGCCCCGATCTGAGTCCTGACATCGCTTATATATCCCCGATATTTGCATACACATCCTATCGGTAGCAATCCAGGCAGCCAATCACAAACGACACGTGCCTTACGAAGCTTCTCGAACATTCGCTGCTTGACGTCAGACGCATGACGTTCCAGAACATGACGTCATACTTCCGGGAACGATCTCCGGAACAGCAATGTTTACTTTCTATTAGTCTGAAGTGTTACACGGCCGTTAGGCTGAAGGAAAACGTAAGTAGAAACATGATGTATGCCTTAACTTAGACTGTTGTAAGATGATGAGATTCTACTATCTAGGGGAGAGGCAGATATGCCTATCACTACTGCATGAAATCGAACAAATATTTTTGCACATATGTACCACCATGTGAACTGGTGCACCCGACTTTTTTTAGCGAATTCCTCCAAGGGGGGTTGAGCAATCGCACCTGTTCTGCGCGTGGGTGATTGCTATATCTCAGGAAGTAACCAGCAGAATCAAACGAAAATTGGTCCATAGGTAGACCCTACTGAGTACAGGTGCTGATTCAATTTGCGTGTCAATATCTCGAAGGGGGGTGGAGCAATCGCACGTGTTCCGCGCGGGGGTGATTGCTATATCTCAGGAAGTAACCGGCGGAATCAAACGAAAATTGGTCCATAGGTAGAGCCTATTGAGTACAAGTGCTGATTCAATTTGTGTGTCAATATCTCAAAGAGGGGGTAGAGCAATCAAAAGTGCTTATTTTGTCATTGCACCTACTGTATCTCGAGAAATATTGCTGCTATTTGAATGACATTTGGAATAACACAAACCCAATATGGAAGCAAGCATCGATTAAATTTTGGCGCAAGGGGGAGGGTGGGGTGATTTTTGCGCTTAGTCAACAATGCGAAAAATTAATTCATTAAAAAATCGCTTTCACGCTATTTAATTATCAAAACAGCTAAAAACTTTCAATGATTTGAAATTTTTAACTGTTTCCAATTTCTTTTTACTAACAAATAAAATGTTTGCAATTAATCTAAACAAGGCTTTTGCAATGATTTCCAATTTCGCTCATTGATTCTGCATTTGCAGGGTTATTACAATAATTGGGAAATAGGAGCTGTCTCCAATTATTTGGGCGAGTACGTATTTTATTTTGTAACCGGAATTCATAAGATAGATATAGAAGAAAGTTTCGTGACGGCCACGACAGCTAGTTTAGAAACCTCTTCCTCCCGTTTTTGAGAAATACATATTATTCTCTCGTTAGTTTTCGCCACAGAAATTTTTTTACCAACAGAGGAGTTATTTTCTGTCGTCATAAAATTACATTCCAAAAATCTGCATCCGAAATGTTTTCAAGAAAAGCTCGCCGATTTTTTAAATCGTAGAACGTTATTTCTGAAGTGTAGTATGTATAATTGATAAGGTGAAGCGATATCGTGAAAAAAACGGCTGGAAAGAAGCGGCGAGAAAAGATTTGTTTCTATCTCTTTTAAGTGGATAATTATCATGCCGATTTCAGATCAGCCTATTATTATACAGACTCCAGACCCCATATAAATCTACCATAGCAAAGTTACACATTTTGCATGGTTTGTCTTGTAGCGTGGGGGCGCAGTTTACGCTACTCGGGGTGTCTGTCAAAGTTTCATTTTTTAGTCAGTTTGGACTTGACCCATTTTTTTTTTTTTTTTTAATCGGTCAAAATGCCGCCCCCCCTGGTTGCTGCGCCCGTGGCAAGAGCCACTCCTGCCAACCCCTAGCTACGCCACTGTATATATATATATATATATATATATATATATATATATATATATATATATATATATATATATATAGTTAAGACAGCTATAGCCCTCTACTATTTTTTGTATGTAACGTACAGGTTGTCTCAAAACATGTTTTTTAAACTCTGGAGGTTTCTCTTAGGAATTTACATGAATCATCAAAATTTTCTTGAGCATGTCTATTTTCTTTTTTTGGAGGATAGCAACATAAATGATTTTACCACCAACTAGTATATCTGCTTTGTTGATGAGTATAGACACAAGAAAGTTTTTTTTTATGTAATCGTTGTTAAATGGAATTCTTTGTTATGTAGACATCATGTAGGCTTTGCAACAAAGCTAAACAAATAACTGACTAAAACTTCTATTGATTATTCGAAGTATCTACAGTTCTATTTTTACTTTTGGCTCTTGTTCTTCAGCAGAACAGAAGCATAAGTGACAAACATGAGTAATCATTAGTTTTCTAAGAAAATTTTCAATTAGCTATTATTTTGAAAAAGTTAACAAGTTTGATGACATTGGGCACACCCAAAATGATTCCAGCTTGTTGTTATTTTACTAGTTTCTTTCAATGAGCGTAATAACTTTTAAGTACACTTCTAAAAGTGAGGAAATTTTGAATAAAAATTAATGGGATAAATACCAAATTTTACAAGATTACAACAAATTAAGCATGTAAAAGTACAGAATATCTTAGCTTGAAAATTTGTAACAATATATGTAACATTTTAATAAGGTATTGCATTAAAGAGAGATCTATCACAAATTTAAAAGTAATATATTAATAGGTGCTCTTGTAGAGCTTCCACAGTGAATCAAAGTGTGATTTCACTTAAATAGGTTCCAGATAAATGGCTTCATCTTTAATGTACCTTCTTACTTAAAAGATATAAAGTTTTTGCTTGTAAAATTAATAAATATTTATCATATTTTTCTTACCTTAGTTTTAAAATACTATCATATTAATTACCCAGATTTGAGAATACCTTGAGTTAATTCTTTTGCATTATCAGCATATCATTCGCCTTAAAATGACCGTTTCACATATAGTTGCCTCAGAGCAAAAGTAAGATGCCTAATCCCAGGAATAACAGTAAGATATCCTACTGTTGCTTTGAGGCAAAAATAAGATTACGTCATACTGATGGCATTCTGTTTGAATAAGCCCTCATCAGCTTAAATGTTATATGACTACATAATAGTTAACAAATAGAATGTATCGCCGGCCACCTTGTCTAGTGATCAGAGTAGTGTACCACAGATGGTGTTGCCCCGGGTTCGAGTCCCGGCTTGGGCATGGATCTGCTTTCTCTGTCCTGTCCTTGTCCTTTCTTTGTATGAATGTGTTGTTGTGTGAAAGGTTGCCTACCCTATAAACGGGTACCTATGGCATGAGTGTACTGTGGAAGTCGGACTTCACACCAAATAACGGTACAGTTGGAAAAGTGAAGCAGCGCACCCCAAATTGCCAGCCTGGCTGGCATACGACAAAAAAAAAAAAAAAAAAAAAAATAGAATGTATCGAGCTAGAAGGTTAAAACTAGTTTTACTTTCTTTGCTAGTTCTCTGTCTGTGAAACATGGTTATGAATGTAATTTCACTTATCTTTTTCTTCAAATGTGCTACTTTTTAGATGGTCCTATGGAATATTAATGTGGGAGTTGTTCACACTTGGTGGAAATCCTTATCCTGGTATTGATTTGGATGAAGAATTTTACAAAAAGTTGAAAAATGGATATAGAATGGAAAAACCTGACTTTTGTCCTGATTATGTGTAAGTTCATGTTTTATGTAGAACATTTTCAACTTTGATTTTAATAATGACATTTTAGTTAGTTACCACATAATAGGAATCATGAAATTTAATAAAAGTTTCTTCCAAGGCTTTTTCATCTCTTGATTTTATAAAATATACTTTGTGTTACTCTCTACTCTAACATACATCCATTCAACTGCCCTCACTAATTACAAAAAAAATAGTGCTGTTACCAGTTTTTGAGAATTTGATTAGCTTTGTGAGTTGATTTGCCCCGTTCCATTATTTCATTAAACTGTTTGTAATGAAAACTAGGTGATTTGAACAGTATGCTATGGAGGTTTTTAATTTTTTAACTCATGCTTAAAATGTAACATAAAACAGGCATACAAATAATTTGCTTTTTATGTATGCAGTATGTTCAGCAAAATGGCTGTGTAGATCAGGGGAAATCCGGTCCAAGGGCGGATTCAGCTTCTGCTGTAGGAGAGAGTCATTTTCGGAAAGAGAGGGGCTCGAAGTGCAATTTTTGTACAAAAACGGGGTTGTTTGGCTGTATTTTTGTAATCAAAGTCCCCAAAATATAGTGTTAGGCTAAATATGTTGGTTTAACCCTCTAGATCCGCTCCTGGTCCAGTTTAATAGAGTCCGAATTTGATTGTTTACTATTTATGAACAAAAGTACCAAGGGTGTTTATATTTGTTTGTAAAGCTTTGACTTGTTGATTTTTATTCAAAATAATTAAAAACCTGACTCACATCTAATTGGAAAGAATAGGTAAAATATAACTTTAGTATTTAACTTTACTTTATGAAATAAGCCTCACCATGCTTGCAAAATCTTGCTGATGCACTAAATTAGTTTCAGATAAAAGTGAATATGAAAATACTCTTAGCTTCAATGAGAGGACATCAGCCTCCAGCTTGTGATCCCAATATAGGGTGAGACTGCAATATCAGGATGGCGTAATTTTGGTTCATGATTGTAGCTCTGCTTCAACCTTAAATCCTTAAATATTGGTAACTTAGAGTTTTTTGGGTGTCTTGTAGATTATTGTGCATGTGGATTACAAAAACAAACTTTTCAGTGGCATCCCAATGCATTATACAGACTGTAAAATGAGGGAAACTAAATAAACTTTGATGTTTTAAAAACCATTCTGTTATGTTGTAATATGATAGTTCAATAAAAAGACTATTAAACTGAGGACATTAGAAAATAAAATTCTTACATTTGTCTATATAGCGAAGCAAATAAAAAGGGCCTAGCAAAGTAAAAATAATTGGCTGTGAATACATGAATGTAACCACACTACCTAATTGAAACCAGATCCAATCTTAGTGTGGGCTGTGTAAGTTAATCTGTACACAGGTCAATGTGGTACTCGTCACAGTGCAACAGAGATTGTACCTTGTGGAAGTTTTATTTCGAACAAATTCATAAAAAGAGTACGGCCAGCTATTTGTTTCTAAGTTTAATAGTGTCAAAGTGACATTGCAACAATTAGTCACAAAATGGCTTCAGACAGGATCGGTTTTGAAAGAGTTGAAAAATATATTTCAAAACATGTCCAAACACCTAAAGTTGTTGATGCAGTTAACCAGAAAATGTTGCATCAAGTCCTGGCACATCAATACAATGCATGTTTCAGAGACCAGTATATAAAGTTTATCCTATGGATGAGTGGATGAATAGGAGGGGGGGGGGCATGTAGGGATGTATTCGTCGCCTTGAAAAATACATCCCTACAGAGTGTCTGTTGCTCATGACTTAAAAGCCTGACTTAAAAGCCATGACTCAAAAGGGCCATGTGATGAATGGTGGTCATTTTCAACAGTGTTTCTTAGTAATTCGGAGCTCTGTTCTCTAAGCAAATTATATTAGTCCCACCCTATATATATATATATATATATTGAAACAGGCAAATAAAATGAAAAGAAGAAAACCAAAATACAGAACCAAAGTGTAGCATTTCATCAGGGGGAAGACCACACTTTGGTTCGAAAAGGCTCTTTCTATATAACATGTGGGAGGGTGCCAAAAACATGTTATCTCCCCCGAGAGCCTTGAAAGAAACCAAAAAAACACAGAACACTCACCTTCAAACGGAAGGAACAAGGAATGCAAAAAAGCACCTGAACAGATCCCGAAGACAAATACATCTGAGTGAACTGGAAACTATGCATGAAGCAGGTAGGAAAAAAAGTTACGGTTACAGTATATCGACAGGACACAGCCCACCTTTTTTTAGATAATTAGAATAAAAAGATGACGGAACATTATTGTATTGAAGTGTAGATTTCAAAAGAGTAATGTTTTTTTGAATGTAGTTTTTTTTGTTACAAATATTTTTAATTCTGCAGATTTCATTCTACATTCAAAAAAACATTACTCTTTTGAAATCTGCACTTCAATACAATAATGTTCCGTCATCTTTTTATTCTAATTATCTAAAAAAAGCTGGGCTGTGTCCTGTCGATATACTGTAACCGTAACTTTTTTCCTACCTGCTTCATGCATAGTTTCCAGTTCACTCAGATGTATTTGTCTTCGGGATCTGTTCAGGTGCTTTTTTACATTCCTTGTTCCTTCCGTTTGAAGTGGAGTGTTCTGTGTTTTCTTGGTTTCTTTCAAGGCTCTCGGGGGAGATAACATGTTTTTGGGACCCTCCCACATGTTATATAGAAAGAGCCTTTTCGAACCAAAGTGTGGTCTTCCCCCTGATGAAATGCTGCACTTTGGTTCGCTTTTGTATTTTGGTTTTCTTTTTATTTTATTTGCCTGTTTCAATATTAATGTGCTGTTTTGTTTCTAGCGGCTTTGCGCTGACAGTTCAGTACAGGCTTTGATGTTCATGTTTTTTTAAGTCTTTTGGGATTTTAATTTCCCCCCCCCCTTTGTAATTATATGTATTTCTGTATTCTGTATTTATTTATATATATATATATATATATATATATATATATATATACATATAGATGTTTTTTAAAATTGTAACAAATGGGCATGATTACCCTCTGTATATGTGTAAAATTCATTTTTTGAATTTCTAATGGATTATGAACTTTATATCAGCTACAGAATGATGCAGAGCTGTTGGAAAGAAAATCCTGAAGAGCGACCAAGTTTCACCCAGATAGCAGAAACTCTAGGTGCATGCATTGATGAAAGTGTAAAACAGGTACAAACTAATGACCATATGATAATATTAAATTAAAAAATGTCACCTTCTTTCACAGGGATTTTTATCTTTTGATACTAGATTTCCATTGGGATACTAGACTGGATACTATTGATACTAGACTTCCATTCTACATGCTAATTTAAAGGGAAAGGTAACTTGTTAAAAACTCAGCTGAATTTCTCACACAATAAATTTCACATGCTAAGGGAAATAGCCAAAACCAAGCAATAGCTAAATTCTAGCAGAGGGAAAGGTTATGAGCAAAACTATTTGCTAGTTAGAATACTATGATAAGCCTTACTATAGGGGTGCACAACCTTTTTCATTGAAGGGCCACATGCACAACCAGAGCTCTATTGGAGGGCCGCATGCAAGCTCATCATTTGGAAAGCTCATAAAGGGTAATTCCCCCAGCCCCACTCTTGCAGGCTTTGGGAAATTGTCACATTTAGAAAAAATACTCAGATATATTTTATCATTTTCTTTGCATTGAGTAGTCCTTTGCTTCCCCCCTCCCAAAGAAAATTTAAAAAATGATGAGCCTGGTAGCTTGCACCAGTATTTTGTTGATGTTAGTAAATGTAAGGAAATTGTAATATTGAAATATTGAATCTTTTCACTAAATGATTTCTTGAGAAAAAAATACTAATTTTATTAAAAGCAGTCTTTTGCACAGGCTGAAAACTTTGCAGGTTTTGAAAAAGAGATAACATGCCTGCAATATTTTCGCAACTTTGTGCTTTAATAATATATATGTATGTATGTATGTATGTATGTATGTATGTATGTATGTATATGTATGTATATATATATATATATATGTATGTATATGTATGTATATATATATATATATATGTATGTATATATATATATATATATATATATATATGTATATATATATATATGTGTGTGTGTATGTATGTATGTATATATATGTATGTTTTCATATGTATGTATATGTATATATATGTATGTATATGTATGTATGTATATGTATGTATATATATGTATGTATATGTATGTATATATATGTATGTATATATATGTATATATATGTATGTATATATATGTGTATATATGTATATATATGTATGTATATATATGTATATATATGTATATATATGTATGTATATATTAGGGTGGAGCGAAAAAAACAAAGTTTTGATTTTCGAATCGTAATAGTGCGGAAAAGTTGCGATTGGTGAAGAGTTACAAAACAAAACAAAAATTTTTGAAATCGGATAATATCTTCCGTTCCCGCAACGAGCCTGAAATTTCGAAAAAATGAAAATTTTTATGTGTTTTCAGCGATTTTTTAAAATTTTTATTTTAATGTTTTATTTTAATGCTCTTGGACAGAAAAGTTACGTTTGGTGAAGCCTTTTGAAATTTTGAACAATATATTGAAATCGAATAATACCTTCTGATCCAGGAACAAGCCAGAAAAAGCAAAAAATTATAAAACTTCAGCTTTTTTGGGGGTGATGAAAAAAAAAAAAATTAAAAAAAAATGTTCTCATTTTTTTTTCTTTTTTACCCGGTGAAATTGCGTAAAGCCTTTTAAAAAGCACTATATTACTCTTAAACATTAATTTTTTTCTTGATTTTTCAGGTATCTTCTAAACATGCAAAACTATCATTTTTTACAACAATGAAACATTTTCAAATAATAGAAAGTTATAAAATATTTTCCAAAATTTCTACAATCCAGTACAAAAATCTACTAAATAAAACACCCACTCCAAAAAAAAGGCTACTTTTAATCACTAAACTATAAACAATTTTAATACCTAACTAATTATATACAGTTTCTTAATCCCCTTTTGTAGTCTGTGCCTTCTATAATTATGTTACCTAACTTAACTGACTACCCACAGAATCCTTTAACATTAATTTAAATAGAAACTTATTGTAAAATTAAAACTTCTTTAAAATTAAACCTAGTTAGGTTAGGTAGTGTATAGAATGAGACTGCAAAATGCAATTAAATATTCAGAAACTAACATATAATGAGGTAGGTATTAAATAGTTTATCGTTTAGGGATAAAAAATATTGTTGATCTTAAATGAGTGAGTGTTTTGTTCAATGGATTTTTGTACTGAAAAGTTAAACAAATTTAATAATAACGTATGGGTATGAAGTTGTATGCAAACATTATGTATTATTTTTTTTCTGTTTAGCTCCCAGTTGTTTTTTAATGGCGGTTTTGTTTTTAATACGCTTTTACTAGTTTCACATGTGGGTTTGTCAGTATGTATGTAACTTTGAATAAAAGATAAAATTCACGTTCTTTAAAATATAAAAGTGATATATTTAATACTATTGTTAATACTGAAGGCTATACTATATTATTACATGTTGATGTTATTGAATGCTATTATTAGTACTAAAGGCTAAACTATATTACATGTTGATGTATTATAAGGTGCATGTAAACTTATAATTTGAAATGGTTTAAAGTTTTATAGTTTGATTAACTCTAAAAGCGTATTTTTTAGTTTTTTAAACTTAAATTTAATTATTTATTTTAAAATAATTTTGTGTATGAAAAATTAGAAATCAACAAAATCTAAAATTTGTTTTGCTTCTACACTAATACATTCCTTATATTTATGGCTTTCATATGAAAT
>JAXGGA010005440.1:65000-78306 GCA_038373865.1 Uloborus plumipes
CCAACCGATATGCTCACGTGCCCACGAGAGTCGCTGCAAGCGATGTCGTTCTGTCAGTAAAGGCACTCGAGTCGGTCTTCTGCTGGAATAGCCCAAGAAATCCAAATTTCTCCGCACAGTTCTAGCAGACACGTCCATTGTACGTCCCACATTGATTTCAAGGTGATTTGACGCAGTGTTGCTTGTCTGTTAGAATTTACGACTCTTTGCAGACGTCGCCGGTCTCGATCTTTAAGTGCAGGCGGTCGACCACTGCGCTGTCCATGGTGGGATGTTATGCCTGAAATTTCATACTCTCGGCACACTCTTGACACAGTGGATCTGGGAATGTTGAATTCTCTAACGATTTCCGAAATGGCATGACCCATGCGTCTAGCTCCAACTAACATTCCGCGTTCAAAGTCTGTTAATTCACGTCGTGCGGTCATCATCACGTTAAAACCCCTTCACATGAATAACTTGAACAGAAATGAAAGCTCTGTAAAAGCACTGCGCATTTATACCTGTTCTATGCGATGCTACTGCCATCTGAAAATTTGCATATTGCTATCCCATGACTTTTGTCACTTCAGTGTATATATATGTATATGTGTGTATATATATGTATATATATGTGTGTATATATATATATATATATATATATATGTATGTATATATATATATATGTATGTATATATATATATATGTATGTATATATATATATATGTATGTATATATATATATGTATGTATATATATATATATGTATATATATATATATATATATGTGTGTATATATATATATATATGTTTATATATATATATATATATGTGTATATATATGTATATATGTGGGTATATATATGTATATATGTGGGTATATATATGTGTGTATGTATATGTATGTATGTATATTAGGGTGATTCAGAAATGTATGGAAAAAAATAAACTTTGTATTTTTGTGCGTCTTACCCTCTTATTTTGTGCCACTATATACACTGATTATTTGTGCAAAATTTTGGCAAAATATATTAATATTTAGAGGTCGCTCAAACGCCTTGAAATTTCGTGATATTGACAAAAACGTGATCGTAAATGATATCTATAGAAAAAAGTAGCTTTTGTATTTTTATGTGTCTTACCCTCTTCTTTTGTGCCACTATATACACTGATTATTTGTGCAAAATTTTAGCAAAATATATTACTATTTAGAGGTCGCTCAAACGCCTTGAAATTTCGTGATATTGACAAAAACGTGATCGTAAATGATATCTATAGAAAAAAGTAGCCTTTGTATTTTTATTCGTCTTACCGTATTATTTAGGCCCTTTATATACACTGAATTATTCGCCCAAAATTTTAGTAAACTATATTTACATTTAGGCAGTCGAGTCTTCATATAACGAAGTCGTAAGGGACCACTGAAAAGGTTCGTTATATAGAAACTTCGCTATAAAGGAAATAGTAAATTTCTATGCTTAATTTTTCAATAGGGGCTATACATGTATAAGTAGTACATTAGGTTAATTCTCTCTTTACTATTTTTAGAAAAAATACATTTTAGCAAGAAATAAATACTGTGCATATTTTGATGTTATAAATGTAACGCAGTGAATGAATTAAGAAATAAAACTAATTAAATTGATTTATTAACCTATTAAATTGTATCAGGAATGCTACTCGCATCTTTAGTATAATTGGCGAATTTCAGCAAATTTTTACATTAATAAATTAAAAGAATCAAACCTGAACTTGGTCGAAGACACTAGTTTTACTTTGAAAATAGTTTGTGATTTTTTGCTGCACTTTGGAAACACTTTGCTCATAAAATTCTTCACATGTGTGAAGTGATTCTTCACAAAGTAAGCCTTCACAAAAGCAGTAGAAGAAAGACTTCTATTTTCCCGAACATTGACACTTTCTCCCATAAAAACTTCGCAATAAAGAAATTGGGCCATTTGATATTCGTTAAAGGGAGACAAATTTACATGCTTTTACTGAAACTTTCTGTCACAGAAAATGCTTCGTTATATAGAGAACTTCGCTAAATAGAGTGTTCGTTATATGGAGACTCGACTACTTCAAATTTTGTGATAGTGGCACAAATGCGAACGTTAATAATAATAATAATAAAGTTACTTTATTGCTTTTTTATATCTCCGAAGAAAAAAAGCGTACAATCACAAAATGAACTATATGTCTGAAAAACCAATGAAATGCAGAAAAGTATGAAAACTAATCAAATACGGAAAAAATATAAAAAAACAAATTTAAATACGTTAAATATATAGTAATTCGCTCATTAATTCTTGCAATACTTTTTAAGGTTACGTTTTTGCAACTTTGAAACCTTTTCTGTGTTCCTGTACCACTTGAAGAAGACACTGTCTTTGTTTTTCGTCGCTAGTGATAGTCTTAACAAATGCTTCTATAAGAGCCATGCCACGCTCCGTATTGTCGTTTACAATTCTCAGTTTCTTTGGTAGTATAAAGCCTTGTTGGTAGCTATCTTAAAGATTCGAATGCTCAGTATCAAACAGCTGATACATTTTGAGTTTCTTCTTTACATGAATAAGGAAGCTAAAAATATTCCAAATCATTTCTTAGTGCTTGCACAAAAAGGGTTGCTGGGAACCCAGCTCTTAGATATTCTTTCCCATTAACGATAAGAATGTGAAAGAAATCACATTCATATGTTACGAATATCTTTTGTTTGTCCAGCTGCAAGTTTGAACTGGTTGGGAAATATCCATAACTTGAAGCCATAAAGAATCTTTAACACAGATATAACACGAGGAACCACTCCTGGGACACGAAAACATACACCAAGAGAAGGTGCTCTGCTCAAGATAATCGCACTAAGCTCTAGTATCTTCCTTGGACACTTCTTTTACATGGGTCATCAGAAGTTAACTTTGCGCAACTTCCATTACTAGTTGCACGTTGCTCTGAATGTGCTACCAACTCCTCAACCTCATCGTTCTTCACTCCATGATTAAAAGTAGAATGTTGTATTCTGGACTATGATTGCTAAAATCGCTTAAAAAGCAGTATTGTAGATCCAATGGCAGTGGATGGTTCCACGCAATTGCGTGAACATTGCATCTGACATTGCACGCAAATACCCCAATTCTACCTATTTCTTGGTTTATCGGTTAAAATACCACGAGACCAAGAGTAGAATAGATTTCGGTTGTAATACCACAGAAAACACAATGTCTAAAATATAATGGCGGAAAGCACAATATAAAAGTTTCTTCCCTAGTTTTTTTTCCCAAGTTCAAACTTGCTCCAACTTTAGTACCGGCAATGCATGTCGTATTGAAACACATACCACGTACGAGCTCAGTAAGTTCCCATTTATCTAAGTGGTTATCGTATAGCAGCATTTTCTGTAGCAATTTCAATGCCTGACTAATTTACTAGAACCCAGAAGTTAATCATCAATGCTTGTGGTCCTGATACTAATACTGGTATGAAACCCGCCGATCATCCTTCATTTTCCCAATATATTTTGCATAAGTGTTTCGTTCCAGTGAAATATCAAAGGAAGTCCTAGATTTAAACGACTTTTGTAAGTTAACGGCCAATTCAGAGCGAATAGTTTGCATTTACCGTTTTATGGACGTTGTCAAATCCTCCCCATTTTGACCCATACTTTGTACTGTAGCAGCTACTATCAAAGTGGCTTTCTGTCACTTATACTGGGCCCTGTCTAGAGTGGATGCTAGGTGTTTTAGCCAAATAAACTCATACACCTCAAACAACCGAAAAGAAAACAGAAACCACAGCCCGAGCTTGCAGCTGTATTTTCTACCCAAACTCAGGTAAGAGACAATACAGCTTTGGAGGAGGGGGGTAATCGTTACAACTTACTTTGAGCTATTATTTTATTGATTAATTACTTAGTAGAGTCAACTAGCGTTTTAAGTTATTCCATTTTATATGAAGAATAATATTATTTCGGGTAATGAAGCTATATACTCCAACTCTCGACATTGCTAATTTTCAACAGAATTCGATCGCGTTGAGCGACCTCTAAATATTATTCAATTGAGCTAAAATTTTACATACATCACATTCATGAATAGTGTAAAAAAACTGCGGGGTAAGACCAGAGAAATTCAAAAATTTTTTTTTTTGAATCACCCTAATGTATATGTATGTATATGTATGTATGTATGTATGTATATATATATATATATGTATATATATGTATATATATATATATATATATATATATATATTATATATATATATATATATATATATATATATATATATATATATATATATATTATATATATATATATATATATATATATATATATATATATTCACCTTAGAACAACAGTAGATCACCTTACTGAGATATCTTACTGTTTTCTGAGGCAACAATGTATAAAATCCTTTGCAGGAATTACTAAACATGTTTTTTTCAGTTTTGTTATATATTGAGTGTAATTTTACTGCAGTTAAGAAATTGACTTTACAGAGCAATTGTGAACAAACGGAACAAATTTCTAGAAAGGGTAAGGTGCATCTAGATAGCATGGAAATCTAGTTGGAAGTAGAGTTTGAAATGGGAAATGCAATTATAATGAAATGGTGAAAAATGTGTTGCTGAAATTGTGGACAGCCATAAGGAGAGGTTTTAGAATAGCAAATGTGAATTCATCAAGGTCCTTTATAGGCACTTTTAGAGGAAAATAAAATAAACCATAATTTTCCTGTCAGTGAAGTTGCATGAAAATTATCTCTGTCATATTTGAAAAAGTACAAGATTTCATGTGTAGTACATTATTTTAAGCTGGTGAAATTTTGGTAAAACTTCAGGAAACTCATGATGGAAAATCATGACGTATTTTATGCTAATAGTCTTTAAATGTCAATTTACAGTCATGGCACATTTATATTTTCCTATCAAGTTATGATTGCTTGCATCCTTCTACCTTTTCTATTACTATATTTGTATCTTACTAGGATTACATTTCTAACCCTGCTTTGTGATGTGATTTTGAGTTGTCTGGATTCACCGCACCTCTCCTAGAAGCTTGTTTCCAGGCCTGTCATTTATGGGAAGGGGTCAATTGCTCCCCCCCCCCCAGACTTTCAGAAATTAATGCATTTACATATAAGTGGCCGTGGTTTTTGTTTTCTGGTGAAATTGTATTGTGTTTTTACACTTTGCCCCCCCCCCCCCCCCCCCTGGAAAAACTAGAAAAGACTGGCCTGCTTGTTTCTCTAGTTTTTAATCATATTTTATTGTTCACATACATTTCATTTTTTTTTCTAGCATTACATTGATTTGAATGCACCATACATTGAGATGAATCAGAAAAAAGATATTCATAATTATTTCAACTTACAAAATGACAAACTTTCCAATCATGAATATATGAATACAGAAGTGAAACTTGACAACAATTATGATACTGTGCCACCAGTAAGAGGTGTTCTGCAAGGTATGCAAAAGGATGAACCAATTGTATTGAATACATTAGGAGCCATTAGAGAAGACTTAATAGTAAAGGACTGGATGGATATTCAAACCTCAGATAATATTAGTGATTACCTACGAATGGGAGAGGAAACTCATGTTTGAAAACTGAACCTGCAACTGTATATATATGGACTGCCTCACCAAAGATGATGATAATGATAATAATGCCTGTAAATAGACAATATTTGCTACTAATGTGATATATTGAGGCACAAAAATACTTTTTGACCATCTTTAGCTATATTTGAGTTTGACTCTTTCCTTTTATGTCTTCAAGTTTATTTTGAATTAAAAGTCTGACTACTGATATGCTATTGACTTTATATAACAACTTATAATAATATATCTCATTCAGTTTAGTGCAAATAATTCATGAATAAATGCAATATTTTTATTTAAATTTTTACGGAGTTAAAAGTTTTACGGACCGGGTGCCAGTTAAAAATCTCCCCACCCCCCATTTTAGAAAATTCATAGTCTTAGTTCCACCCAGTGATTATACTCTACATATACACCATGTGCACATAGTGCACCATGCTCTGCATTGATAATCTCTTTCAGTATAAACTTAAATCTACCCTAAAGAACTCACTCAGATTAGGTTACAATACTGACAGGCACGTTATAGGTCTTCTCGGAATGATGTATAACTCTAAAAAAAACTCAAAATAAAAAAAGGCATTATGTACACCTTGATCTGCTTTGTATTCAAAATAATTTGTTATTTTTTCAAGGGTTCTGAGAAACATTGGACAATACTATAACATTTGTTTTATATTATTAAATGTGCCTATGATTTTCGAAAGAGGGGGAACCTGGCCAAAGCTGGTTGTCTTGTTATAATAAAATCTTGATCAAAATTTCGCTTATCTTCCCTGTGACAGTTCATTTCTCAATTAAAAGAGCACCTATTACAAAGCTATTAGTCCTTTTTTAAAAGTTACCTACTGTCAAACTGCAATTCCTTTTTGAAACTGATTTATCTTTAAATGTTGATGTTATATTTTATGTTCATCAAATATGATTCTAGACTCTGTTCAACACACCTTTTTGGAGGCAGTTCATGTAACAGATGATTCACACTGCAAGTGAATCACAAATTGATAATCAACGATGTACAGATTCTGCCAAACACATGCACCTAATGTAAGTAGAATGTTGCACAGATCAAAGACAAACTAGATTGATTACTTTTAGCTTGTCAACATCAATGCCTCTCACAATAACTTTGAATCATTTGGCAATCTCGACAAAAATATTAAGTGTCCTGATATTTTTGTAATATTGTGTCCTGTTTTTTTTTCCAAAGCTACCACAAAGTATGGATATCATATTGTAAATAATCACCAATGAGAAAATAAAGGTAATTTGAAACACGATTCATTCATTTATGCACATGACTAAACTCTAACTACGGGCACTATTTAAACCAGATCTTGATGGGCTTTGAGAAAGTCAGTTAATTCCTCCCATCAAGAAAACAAGGGTTATGGGCTCCAGTGTCCTTGTGTTTTATTTGGAGTATTTTAACTTAAATCTACAATGTTTCTTCACGATTTATTAGAGTAATCAGACGGCCAGCCGGATATTTCCAAACAGAGATGAAAAGATTAAATCGTGAAAGTTATTCCACTTAGAAGACCGGAAAACTATTCCGATGGCCAAGAATTGTTGGAGAATAATTTCGGGATGTGAAGTTGAACTAGCCAAGGATTATACGTCATTTCAAGATTTTCTAAAACAAAAAGACACAAAGCAGGCAACTTAATTTACTTAAATATAAGTTCTGAATATCAACCCATTATCAGTGATATTGAAACACCAAAGGAATTACAAGCTAATATTAGACCAAATTCGCAAGAGAGAAAGTAATTGGCTTCACAGACAAGATTTTTTTCATTTTGATTCGAAGACTGTGAAGAAATCAACATTTACGCTTCAAGACTAAGGAAAATAACAAAGCAATGTCAAGACGCCGGAAAGCCTGTTTTGAGCTACTACGAAGCATTTCAACTTATTCGTTACCTGCCAGTAGAATACAAAAGCATACTACAGACTATAACCTTACCCAGGATTTCATTAAAGTAGGGATTTTAATGGATTTTTATTACCTTCATTGTCAAGAAGACATGTGTCAAATAGTTCTTTTCTGTTTAATGGTCACCCCGAAAGCAGAATACTGCTAAATCGGCGACGTACGTCGCAGAACAGACATGGGGCTGCAGAACAATTGTATTCAAAATTAAGCAACCAAAAAAAAAAAAAAAAAATCGGACGACTTCACTTGAGCTTCTGAGGACCTTTCTGTTTTTCCGCAGAACTTCAGTGATGACACTTGCGCAGTAGGGTATGTCATAAAAATAAAAGTTTTTTTTTTCGACTTGGTACACGCACTTTCCTATGTATTCACTCATTTTGAGTTGATTGGTACAAAAAAAAGTTTTTGGAAAAAAATTTTAGCTACCGGGAAAACGCAATTTACATAAGCGTTTTTTCAAAAAAATCACTATTTTCAAGTTGAAAACGTAATATAGCTGCGGGAGTTTTTTAAAAGATTGTTCTGCTAACTTAAATGCATGTTTTGAACTCTAATGAACATACTTTCCTTATAAAAAATGCAGTTAAATATGTATTTCGTCTCTTTTTGTTTTTAAAAAGAGCAGAAACTATCGGTAATCGTTCCTACTGAAACGGGTTACGCTTTTAGTGAATAGACACCGCGGTCTTCGTTAGGCAGTCAGTTGTTCAGGGGAAAATGCCACATACATCTGGGGAAGTGACCCCTATTTTGCTTATTAACTCCCCCCCCCCCCCAAGATAACTTTTGATCAGCAGACGCGTTTTCACTAAAATGTCTTTCATCCTGCGTAGAGATGAAAATGGTCGGAAAAAAACAGGAAATTTTCGGAAAAAACCGGTTTTTTTCCGTTTTTTTCCGAGGAGGTTTATTTCCATTCCGGAAAAAATGAATTTTTCCATTTAATTTTTAAGAAAGAAATGACTAGAAAATCTTTAGTTTGTATAATTGTTAGAAGCGTTAATTTATTGAATCCTGCATTTTTGTTTTTCATTTAAATCCCCTAAACATCTTGATGCCACTGAAAGGTAAAATTATTTCATTATTGATAAGTGCTTATGCACAAAAATTTTCATTTATTAATATGAATTCTTTCATACAAAATGCATTACCTCACTTTTTAACTGATTTTCTTTATGTACTTCCTCTACTTTGTGTATGTATAAAATAAACTGTCACATACATATTCCATTTTATATCATAGATTTATCAATTTTCTATTAAAAATTGCTAATTTCCTTTTGGTAATATTTACCAAAATTTTATATTAATATGCAATATTACTAACATTATGACAGCATATTTACAAAAAATTTAATAACTTAATTTAAATAGTTTACATATCTTTCAAAGATTTTTATGTGTCTAACAATTCAGAGTTCAAATCGTACTAAGATAATAATTATTAACGTTCTGTGTATTTAAAGTAGCACAAAATATAAAATAAATAACTAAATAATAAAAAAAAACTATATTAAAGTAAGTACACTTACCTTTATTGCAAATTCCAAGCAGAATTCAACGCTATCAACTATTAAAACTCTCTCAACACAACAACTCTACACAGAAACTTCTTTAACAAAACCAACGTCCTTTTAGTGAAGAACTAATTTTACTTCTTCATGAAATGAATAAGCATAACTTCAGCCACAGAACGAGGTTTCCGCTGACTATGCGAACTAAATGTATATTGCCGTGCTTGCTAAGCACATAGTAGAATCTGCAATTGAGCTCAAACTGAGATATTGCATTTTAAAGAGCTGCGCCTCCATATATTTTGTTGTGATGACTTTTTATTCAGCAGATTAAAAAAAAAGTTTCCAATCACAAATGACTACAAAACATTTTATTAATAACACATACGAAACAGAGAGCAACCTCTGGTTAATAACTCTGGTTTTGTTGAAAAGTTGGGGTACGACTATTGTGCTTAGCAAGGCAGTGCAGTAAGTTGAAACTCCAGTTTAAATTTTGTTCAGGTTTAGAAACCATTACGCAGTTTATAGTTTTCTATTAGAAAGGTTTAAAAAAAAAGTCATTTAATTTTTATTTGGATTTAGATTGGGTGGGGAAAAACCAGAACTCAATAGTTTTCATTTTTAGATAGTGAGGTTATATTGCAAGGGAGAAAAATCATTCTGATTTTTCTTTCAAACACTATTATTGATGTTTGAAAGTATCTACTTATTATTTTAAGTTTTAAAGGCAGTCTAAAATAGAAAATTTAATTGTAAGGGTTAGACACACTTTATCCAATATTAACAGTGAAATGACGATATGATTCATTTGTGGGGTTTGACCAAGAAAGCTTTGAGTCATAAAACAGAAAGGCTATTTTTTTCCTATTAAAACCTACCTAATTATGCGTATTTCTGCCATCAGGAAAAATAATATGTGTTGAATGCATATATTTTTAATGATTAACCTTTTAAATGGTCCAAGAAAAGCAAAACTATTAAAAAACGCTCTTTTTAATTGTAAAAAAGTCAATTTTTCATTTTTTTCCAATTTTTCCGGAAAAAAACAGGAAAAAAACCGGTTTTTTTCCATCACTTCAAAATTTCCGGAAATTTTACATCTCTAATCCTGCGTCAGATTTTTATATTAGTTGCGCTTTCCGACAAAAGTCAAATTGACATTCTCTTTTTTGTTTTATTAAAGGATGGATTGATTTCCACTAAAAACCTGGAAAGCAAAAGGCACTAATAATTTTAAACATCGAAGAAGTCAGACTTACTAGTTCGACTCTCCCGAAAGCTAGTGCCGTCGTGTAATATTATGACTCGAGGAAATACCCTGGAATTTTTGTAGTATAGCTGTACGAAGTAAACGAAACTACCTTGATATTAGTAGAGCGACCGTTACTTCAGTCAGGTTTGCTGTGTCATCAACCGCGGCAGGTTGCTATCATGTGAAATAGGATTATGTGACTGGTTGAAGGACATAGGTATAGACATTTGCCTTCAACTAATTGGCAGTGATACCTCCAATGAAATGTCTGGCTGGAAAGGAGGCATGCTACATTATATCGAAAAACTCCTCCATTACATACTTTTTAGATCTTTCTTTCTGCATGCTTCACATCGACGAGCAGATATTAAGTCATATAGTCGCAAAACTTGACGGATCAGCTTCTCCATAAAAGGAATGGATTGGTACTGTAGGTAAACTCTTTTCCCAAGTTGAGTTTCTTGAGAAAAAAAAACAAAGTTTAAGCCAATTCAATTTTTGGAACCCCTTGTTAATATGGACGAAAATGTTGCTAGTCAGTCGATCAGTTCCGTGGAAGGCAGAAGCATTGAAGCTCACTGATGGCGGAACTATTTCCAGCCCTAATTGATACTATTTTGTCAAATGCAAAGGCATTTTTACCTTAGTCCTCAGAGCAAAGAAGAGTTAAAAGTAAAGTTTCCTGTATAAAAAATGGGTCCTTTTGGGCTATTCCAGAAAATTTACTCATTACTCTTCTTTACTTTGAGGACTAAGGTAAAAACGCCTTTGCATTTGACAAAATAGTATCAATTAGGGCTGGAAATAGTTCCGCCATCAGTGAGCTTCAATGCTTCTGCCTTCTACGGAACTGATCGACTGACTAGCAACATTTTCGTCCATATTAACAAAGGGCTCCAAAAATTGAATTGGCTTAAACTTGGGAAAAGAGTTTACCTACAGTTCCAATCCATTCCTTTTATGGAGAAGCTGATCCGTCAAGTTTTGCGACTATATGACTTAATATCTGCTCGTTAATGTGAAGCCAGCAGAAAGAAAGATCTAAAAAGTATGTAATGGAGGAGTTTTTCGATATAATGTAGCATGCCTCCTTTCCAGCCAGACATTTCATTGGAGGTATCACTGCGAATTAGTTGAAGGCAAATGTCTATACCTATGTCTTTCAATCAGTCACATAATCCTATTTCACGTTGCTCAGCCAGTTTTTCCTTTGTTGTCTTCTTCTTCTGGTGTATAGTGAGTGAGGTAGCGATTTCCACGCTCTTCTGTTACGGTCTTTATTTGATGATGCCTTTCCGAAAGCTACCAGTGCTCTCATCGTGACTAAGAGTGAGAAGTGTTGTGCTTCCTGCTTTCCACAAAAATTGCAGGAAAGTTACTTCTTGCGATATTGGAACTCTCCTCTGCGCTTGGGTGCTCGATAACATGGTACATACTGGAATCCGCCTAACCCCTTATCTCGAACCTGTCACCAAGAGCCGCAGGGGGCCGAGGATTAGGAGAGTACAATAGGGACCGATAAGGTGAGCTGGACAGGTGATGACTGTCGCTGGACCCAGGGAAAAAAAATTGTGCGAATGGGGAAATTTCTGTGATAGAGGGAGAAAATCCTTCCAAACATCCCTAACTTCTACAAGGGAGAAAACGTTTTTGCTAAGTTGCTAGGCCTAACGTTAAATTCTACATTGCCCTCAGCAGCATAGGCGGACTTACGGGGGTGCCAGGGGGTGCGCCGCACCCCCAACATTTTTGGCTGGATTTTGAAAAAAATGAAATTAAGTATGTTTCTCCAAGAAATACAGTTGGAAAAAAACCTTATTGTTCAGTGTTGCAGTACAGAATGAGTGTATACTCCGTAATTGGGTATTTATTGGCACATCATTACAATTTCTTCTACTTTAAAACTACCATGGCAAAAATTACAAATTAAAAAACAACGGGACTGTAATAACTTTATCAGTAAAATCTGTCCTGAAATCAACTGAAAACCAGCATTTTTAAGGTAAATTTTCAAAATTTTCCATAGAAGTATCCCCCCCCCCCCCGACTTCTTATTGTAGTGGCGCAACCAGAGGGGGCCCACGATGCTCGTGCTCCCTTCCTCCCACCCTTTCTCCAGAATGCTGAGTTGATATTTTTAAAAAAAATTTCTTTATTATTGAATAGAAGGTAAGAACGCGTCTAGGGAAAAGGCACCAAAATACCTAATGTTGAGAAAACATCTTAATTTCGTTCAAAAATAAAAAAAAATCTCTACACCTAAATTTTTCAACAGCATCAGATTGTTACTCAGCTAATTGTATGCCGCCCCCACCCCCTCTCGCCCTATCCTCTTGTTTTCAATTTCATTTCTGCCTGTTTTTCTTTTTATTTATTTATTTTTTTGATTTTGTCTGAAAATAAGAAAGTCTTCGAAATGCTATTTCTCGGAAGTCCTCTACCCCGCCAAAGTTATTAATTACGGAGCATCAAATTTCGTGTCCTGGTCTTCAATTTAGCTATTTAGCCAAATTTTCAGGAAAAATCCCCCAAATACCAAACACCTTAAAAGATTGAAAATCGCTTAAAATTTAATTTTTGAAACATCAATTTTGAAAGACTGCTGTGTCCTTAACGCCACCAAATATGATATTCAGTGGCGCACCCAGGATTGCTTCCTAGGGGAAAAACTAGTCATTTTTGGTTAAATTAAGAAAGGGGCTAGGGGCTATCTCTTGTCAAATTTCCAAAAATTAAGTCCAAAAAACGCATTTCAAGCAGTTAGGTTTTATCAAGGGGTTTCATTTTTGTTCTTCTGGGAGGGGCTTAAGCCCCTTAGCTCCCCCTCGTTGATGCGCCATTGATGATATTACATACACTCACATGTTTAAAGCTTCAATTTTGGAAAATTTTCGGACAAGGGCTACCCCAACCACCCTTTCTCCATCATTAAAAATCGTTAAAATTTTGGTTTTCTAAACTACAGTTTCGAAAAGTGTAAAGAGGAGAACTTTTTGGCACAGCAGGCTGTGGCTGACG
>JAXGGA010005441.1:0-78300 GCA_038373865.1 Uloborus plumipes
GAAAAAGGAGGAGGTTCTCAATTCAAAGCGTATACTTTTTTTTTTTTGTTTGTTCGCACATAACATCTGATCTACTGAACCGATTTGGACAATTTTTTTTTTAATCGATAGGAGATGGTGTAACTTAGGTACCATGTACTCATATGACGATATTTATTCACTAGAAAAAAAGTTATGATCGAAAAACTAACATTTCATGTCATTTAAAACAATATCTGCTATCGTAAATCCTTACTTCAATGAGCGACCCGATGGTCAAGTGGTTATGCTCGTCAGGTCGAAGTTCCTGATGGAATGAGATCGAGTCCAGGTCGGCAAGGTTTTTTTTCGAATAGCTGCATGTTTTTTTTTTTTTTTTAATGATTTTAATGATTGTAATGTCCTTATGAAGGTACATCCTCCCATGGGAATGTGCCCCATATTTTTTTATGGTACAAAATGACAGTTTTGGTCGGATCTTTGTTAAAATTGGCAATGGGGTCCTTCGATGCTGTAGAATTTTCTTATGACCGTTTGCGCCATTTTTGGTGGCTTTGAATCAATTGTGGCAATAAATGGTTTTTGATTTGCGGCACCTATATTATTTTTTCAAAAATTATATACACAATCAATTATATTATCTTAATTTTTGTACCTTTATAAAATTCTGTATTTTATACCTTGCATTTACGTCAAATTCAAGGTAAAATTAAAAGTCAAAAATTCTGAAGATGATGAATATATATGTTAAAAATTAAAGTAACTATTTTTAGTGATTTTCATATTGGCTGTGACCAAAAAACATCATTACAAACAAATAAAATGTATCAAACACCATGAGTGTTGAGTTATTGGGAAAAATCTGCTGTGTAATGTTTTTTTGCACTGCGAAGGGGGGGGGGGTATGAACGATCATTAAAGTGACACACATTTTAAAAAAATAAGATTTTGATTTGTGGTGTTTGAAAAAAGCTAAAGAGTCCACTTTAGTTGAAAATTATTTTCCATGAAAAGCAAAAACTTGCACCAATTTTCCAAGTCTTACTCTAACTCCTTCTCCCACAATTCAAATTACTTACTTTTACTTTCAATTTTTAACCGACTTCAAAAAAGGAGGAGGTTCTCAATTCAAAGCGTATGTTTTTTTGTCTGTTTGTTCGCACATAACATCTGATCTACTGAACCGATTTGGACGATTTTTTTTAATCGATAGGAGATGGTTAACTTAGGTACCATGTATTCATATGACGATATTTGTTCACTAGAAAAAAAGTTATGATCGAAAAACTAAAATTTCATGTTATTTAAAAACAATATGTGCTATCGTAAATCCTTACTTCAATGAGCGACCCGATGGTCAAGTGGTTAAAAGCGTCGGGTTGAAGTTCCTGATGGAATGAGATCGAGTCCAGGTCTGCAAGTTTTTTGAACAGCTGCATGGTTTTTTAACTATATTTTGATTATTTTAAGTGCATTTACACTAAAAAGAATGAAATAAAATATTTTTGGAAAAAAAAATAGAACCGACTTCAGTTGGAAATTGCTCTAAAAAGTAAAAAATAATTTTTTTCTTTGAACACCATCGAAACTACTTTTAAACATAAGTTTTGAAGTCGGCGCAAAAACAATGTATAGAATCATACGCAACTACAATTCAACTATAAATATAAATTTTAATGGATTCATTTCATTGATTACTACACATTCGTGTAAAGGCACAAATATTCTGCTTTTAATTTTCAATAGTTTCTTTGAAAAAATGTTTTCAAAATATGGTTAAACATCATTTTACCTATCGTTTTTGCGCCGACTTCAAAACTTATGTTTAAAAGTAGTTTCGATGGTGTTCAAAGAAAAAAATTATTTTTTACTTTTTAGAGCAATTTCCAACTGAAGTCGGTTCTATTTTTTTTTTCCAAAAATATTTTTTTAAAATCACATACATAATTTCTTCAATGTTTCTATCGCCAAAAAATCATTTCTTTTCAATAAATAACTATATTAAAACACGGAAATTGATGATGATGATGATGACGATAATAATAATAATAATAATAATAATAATAATAATAATAATAATAATTATAATAATACTAATAATAATAATAATAATAATTATTATTATTATTATTATTATTATTATTATTATTATTATTGTTATAAGATTATTGCAATTTATTTTTGTCTAACATATTATTTGTTAAGGTAAAAACTGCATGATTTAAGAGCAAGAATCTGAGAGAGTGTCACGCCTGTGATTCATGACCTCTCAGATTTTTTCCAAAAAATTACCAAATGTTTATTATCTTATTGAAAGACCAAATCCAGAATGTTTTGTTCTAAAGTTGAGTTGTTTAGTTTTTATGGACCCCTAAAGTTGAAGGTGCGGCATCAAAAATTAAGCGGATTTTCAAGACATGGAAGTTGCTGTGAGCCAAAACTCTTAACAGGAACTGTTTAACTCCAATTTTCTTTTTGTATATGGAATATAGAATGTTGAAACTTTACAAAATGAGTGTTAAGTTTGAGGTAAGTTGTTGCCGTAAGGTCAGTGAAGGCCCTCAAAACAAGGCATTTTTGACGTTTTTTAGCGTTTTTGAGGTCCAAAAACAGCTTGTACATTTCAGTTGGCACGGCAAAAGTAGTTTCGTTTGAAAGACCAGTGTAAGCACTTTAAAATAATGTATAAATAACCGAGGAAAGTTCAACGTGCTTTTAGTTGCGTAAGGCCGAAATATGAAAAATGTCATATTTTAGCGATATTCAAACGGTCATAACTTCCTCTGCCAACAACATATTGAAATATTTTTTTTGCCAATGTCATACTCTATTCTTTGTCTTAACAGAACAGTTGAGTCCTTTGAGGCGAAATGTAAAAATTTTTTTTACAAAAAATGTATTTTTTCCTGTGTATTTTTTGTAAAAAAAAATTTCACATTTCGCCTCAAAGAACTCAACTGTTCTGTTAAGACTAAGAATAGAGTATGACATTGGCAATGAAAATATTTCAATATGTTGTTGGCAGAGGAAGTTATGACCGTTTGAATATCGGTAAAATATGGCATTTTTCATATTTCGGCCTTACACAACTAAAAGTACGTTAAACTTTCCTCGGTTATTTATACATTATTTTTAACCGACTTCAAAAAAGGAGGAGGTTCTCAATTCAAAGCGTATACTTTTTTTTTTTTTGTTTGTTCGCACATAACATCTGATCTACTGAACCGATTTGGACGATTTTTTTTTAATCGATAGGAAATGGTGTAACTTAGGTACCATGTACTCATATGACGATATTTGTTCACTAGAAAAAAAGTTATGATCGAAAAACGAACATTTCATGTTATTTAAAACAATATGTGCAATCGTAAATCCTTACTTCATTGAGCGACCCGATGGTCAAGTGGTTATGCGCGTCAGGTTGAAGTTCCTGATGGAATGAGATCGAGTCCAGGTATGCAAGGATTTTTTTGAACAGCTGCATGTTTTTTTTTTTAAATTATTTTAATGATTGTAATGTCCTTATGCAGGTACATCCCCCATGGGGATCTACCCCATATTTTTTTATAGTACAAAATGACAGTTTTGGTCGGATCTTTGTCAAAATTGGCAATGGGGTCCTTCGATGCTGTAGAATTTTCTTATGGACGTTTGCGCCATTTTGGGGGGCTTTGAACCCCCATGGAGGGGAGGTTGTTTTTATTTTTAACCGACTTCAAAAAACAATGCAATATCGTTACGAAAGAGGTAATGGATGACGCAAAACTAAAAGATTACGAATTTAATTTTTTTTTCGGTTACAATATACATTGTTAATTAATAAGACTTTTTATATATCGATTGTGGCAATAAATGGTTTTTGATTTGCGGCACTTATGTTATTTTTTCAAAAATTATATACACAATTAATTATATTATGTTAATTTTTGTACCTTTATAAAATTCTGTATTTTATACCTTGCATTTACGTCAAATTCAAGGTAAAATTAAAAGTCAAAAGTTCTGAAGATGATAAATATATGTTAAAAATTAAAGTAGCTATTTTTTGTGATTTTCATATTGGTTGTGACCAAAAAAACATCATTACAAACAAATAAAATGTATCAAACACCATGAGTGTTGAGTTATTAGGCCAAATCTGCTGTGTAATGTTTTTTTGCACTGCGAGGGGGGGGGGGGTATGAACGACCATTAAAGTGACACAAATTTTTAAAAAATAAGATTTTGATTTGTGGTGTTTGAAAAAAGCTCGAGTCCACTTTAGCTGAAAATTATTTTGCATGAAATGCAAAAACTTGCACCAATTTTCCAAGTCTTACTCTAACCGCTTCCCTCACAATTCAAATTACTTACTTTTACTTTCAATTTTCAACCGACTTCAAAAAAGGAGGAGATTCTCAATTTAAAGCGTATGTTTTTTTTTTTTTTTGTTTGCACATAACATCTGATCTACTGAACCGATTTGGACGATTTTTTAAAAATCGATAGGAGATGGTTAACTTAGTTACCATGTATTCATATGACGATATTTGTTCACTAGAAAAAAAGTTATGATCGAAAAACTAAAATTTCATGTTATTTAAAACAATATGTGCTATCGTAAATCCTTACTTCAATGAGCGACCCGATGGTCAAGTGGTTAAACGCGTCGGGTTGAAGTTCCTGATGGAATGAGATCGAGTCCAGGTCTGCAAGGATTTTTTTGAACAGCTGCATGGTTTTTTAACTATATTTTGATTATTTTAAGTGCATTTACACTAAAAAGAATGAAATAAAATATTTTTGGAAAAAAAAATAGAACCGACTTCAGTGGAAATTGCTCTAAAAAGTAAAAAATAATTTTTTTTCTTTGAACACCATCGAAACTACTTTTAAACATAAGTTTTGAAGTCGGCGCAAAAACAATGTATAGAATCATACGCAACTACAATTCAACTATAAATATAAATTTTAATGGATACATTTCATTGATTACCACACATTCGTGTAATGGTACAAATATTCTGCTATTAATTTTCAATGGTTTCTCTGAAAAAAGTTGGCAAAATATGGTTAAATATCATTTTACCTATCGTTTTTGCGCCGACTTCAAAACTTATGTTTAAAAGTAGTTTCGATGGTGTTCAAAGAAAAAAAATTATTTTTTACTTTTTAGAGCAATTTCCACTGAAGTCGGTTCTATTTTTTTTCCAAAAATATTTTTAAAGTACTTACATTGGTCTTTCAAACGATACCACTTTTGCCGTGCCAACTGAAATGTACAAGCTATTTTTGGACCTCAAAAACGCTAAAAAACGTCAAAAATGCCTTGTTTTGAGGGCCTGCACTGACCTTACGGCAACAACTTACCACAAATTTAGCATTCACTTTGTACAGTTTCAACCTTCTATATTCCATATACAAAAAGAAAATTGAAGTTAAACCGTTCCTGTTAAGAGTTTTGGCTCATAGCAACTTCCGTGTCTTGAAAATTCGCTTAATTTTTGATGCCGCACTTTCAACTTTAGGGATCCATAAAAACTAAACAACTCAACTTTCGAGCAAAACATTCTGGATTTGGTCTTTCAATAAGATAATAAACATTTGGTAATTTTGGGGAGAAAATCTGAGAGGTCATGAATCACCCCATAATGCTAGGCGTGACAGTTTCTCAGATTCTTGCTCTTAAAACACTCAAATCAATATGTCACCATTATAGTTCATTTCAGAATAGCTCTGTTAAAGTTTTAGATGGATAAAATTTAGTTTTGAATTAAAAATAGTTTTAAATTAAATTTCATATACTTATTTACTTTTACTGAAGTTTTCGTGTGTGTGTCAGAAGAGTTTGTATTATAAACACGAAAAAAAAAAAATAATAAAAAATAAACAAAGAAACCCCAACGACGGTTAAGGTTAGGCAAAAGTTTGGCAATCCTTTAAATGCACGAATTTTAATAATAATGCAATATTAACAAGTTTAACAAGTTCATTGTGCTTTATTTTGTGAACATAGAACGATGTAAGAACTACAAGCATGGTTAAACACACTCAGCAAACACACCGTAGCTGGATTCGGATTTTAAATACGTCAAATAACAAACTGCAATTAATTATGCGATCTTTCTTTTATCGGAGTAAAAGTACACGCTTCAAATTTTCTAGGGAAACATTGTTACGAAATTTGGTCAGTCATGTCGTAATCATTGAATTTTTAGCTTATCAAAAATTGAGTCAAGCCAGAACATGCGGAAACACGTAGAAACAAATTGAATAACTATTTCAAATTTAATTAAACTCTTTCACAAAACAAATGGCGAATTAACTGTGCACTATAGAAAAGAAAAATAATATTTCGAATCAAGAGTTTATATACAGGTACAGAGAGACATAGTGAGCAAATATGCGATGATTAGATTCGGTTTTTGAGCATTAGAAAGATGTAAATATTAAACTGCATCTAATTATATGATTTTCAAAGAAGTAAAAATGTGTTTTAAATTTTCACGTCCAACAACAATTTCAAAATTTCGTTTGAATAGCCATTGGTAGTAAAAACATATTAATTCAAAATAAAAGAATAATTAAACTCTTTTACAAAACAAATGGAGAATTAACTGAGCACTATAGAAAAGAGAAATAGTTTTTCGCATCAAGAGTTTGTATACAGGTACAGAGAAACATAGTGAGAAAATATGCGATAATTAGATTCGGTTTTTGAACATTAGAAAGATGTAAATGTTAAACTGCATCTAATTATATGATTTTCAAAGAAGTAAAAATGTGTTTTAAATTTTCACGTCCAACAACAATTTCAAAATTTCGTTTGAATAGCCATTGGTAGTAAAAACATATTAATTCAAAATAAAAGAATAATTAAACTCTTTTACAAAACAAATGGAGAATTAACTGAGCACTATAGAAAAGAGAAATAGTTTTTCGCATCAAGAGTTTGTATACAGGTACAGAGAAACATAGTGAGAAAATATGCGATAATTAGATTCGGTTTTTGAACATTAGAAAGATGTAAATGTTAAACTGCATCTAATTATAGGATTTTCAAAGAAGTAAAAATATGTGTTTTAAATTTTCACGTCCAACAACCATTTCAAAATTTCGTTTGAATAGCCATAGGTAGTAAAAACATATTAATTCAAAATAAATGAATAAATAAATAAGAAGGAGGATATAAAGAGAGAGAGGGGGGGGGAGAAAAAAACGTCGTTTTTCTCAATTGTGAAGAAAAAAATACAGGTTTTTCATTTAAAAACATGAGTTTGTTAATCCTTTGAAAGTCAAAATTTTCATTAATAATAACAACATTAATAATAACTAGGTGACCCGTGCGGAATTCCGCAAAAAAAAAAACTCTAAACTTAAAATTGAGTTATTCAGGTTCAAAGATTTCAGTCCTCGATTGGATGTGTTAGATTTGGTGCCTTAGTTTCGCTCCCCTGCAAACCTAGGTCACCTAGGTATATTAAAATCAAATACCCAAGGCTACTACTAAACTAAATACTAACGTTATCGCAAAACTACCATAGTATTTTGAAACAATAAAAGTTACAATTAAGGTTTACCGAGCTAAGCCTTGGCTTGAAATGTCGCATTTAAAATTGATTTGAACAACAATGGTAAAGATTTTAACAGTTGAGCAAAAAATTTAACTTTTTCAAACTTCAATCGCTTATAAGTCGCTTAAATGTGGATTTTCAAGATTCTCGTTACGCTGCGCTAGCGGAGAAACGTTCTAAAGAACGCATTTTTTTTAATCTTTCGAATGAAATCAAAATGGAGACGATACAACAATTATTTCTCTAGATAGAGTCAATTTTGTACCCAAAAATTGAAGTTCGAATAAAAAACGAACCGACACTTTTTAGCCTTGGGGCAGCAATGGGGTGGGTCTAATTTTCGTCAATAGCCCGCGGGATAAGCTTCAAAATCATAAATTTTCATGCAATTCGATAAAGAAATGAGCGAGTTTCGACCGAGTATAGGATTCGGCTTAGAGAAATAATATATGGAGATAATCATTTTCGAAAGAAAGAGCAAATTAAGAAATGTATGCATGGTCACACACAGTGCTTAAAGCATACCATAAGTAGTTCGGTTTTTAAAAATAAAAAAGCGTAAAATATCAAACTGCATATTTTTATGTTTTATGCACAAATATCTTAAATTTTATTAGTTAAAAATCATTGTACATTTTGCCAGTCATAAAAAACTCATAGATCCCAATCGATATCAGAAAAAACTTATAGATCAAAAAATTAAAAACAAGAGAGTGGGGGGGGGGGGGGGGGAATACGTCATCTCTTTCATCTAACTAGTAAGAAAATTAT
The DNA here is from genome assembly GCA_038373865.1 of Uloborus plumipes. Lineage (NCBI taxonomy): Eukaryota > Metazoa > Arthropoda > Arachnida > Araneae > Uloboridae > Uloborus > Uloborus plumipes. The sequence goes on from JAXGGA010005441.1 coordinate 8,304, forward strand.
TACTTTGATACAAAAAGAAAAATAGCACAAACTTGCACAGAAAAGAGGCGACATCATGTTTCTCATTTTTAGTAGCCGAAGCTAATAAAGACATAAACCCAAATAAATAAAAAGAAGAGAGCTAGAGAAAACGAGAAAAAAGTATCACCATCTACTGAATTTTTTCCCTTGGGACATAAAAACAAATAAAAAGTAACACAAAAGAGCTGTAACTTCAAGTTCCTCATGTTTACCAGCTAGTCCCCTTCACCCATTTTTGCAACTATGTATGATATAAAAACAGAAATGTAATCTTTTATAAAAGAGACGAGACTTCCTGTTTCTTATTTTCACTAGCTAGAGAAAGGGAAATCAAATAGACTCAAATAAATAATGAAATCGATAAAAAAAAAAAAGAGAGAGAAATATTTCGTTATCTGTCTACAAAGAAAATTATGACTTAGGATATAAACATAGGAATGCAAGCTGACACAAAAAAGACGGGAATTTCATGCTCCTTAAGCATACTTGCCAAAGCTAGTACTAATTTATAAACATAAATAAATAAATATGTAATTTTTTTTTTTTAAAGGAGAAAGAGTATGTGTGAGAGAAGAAAAATCTCATCTCGAGAGAATAATTATTTTGAATATAAAATGAGAAATGTAAGCTTACACACAAAAGAGAGGAGACTTCATGCATCTCATGTTTACTAGCCGGAGTTAGTAAAAATAGTCATATCCAAATAAATAAGTGAATCTTTTTCCAAAGGGAGAGAGAGAGAGTGAGAAAAAATATTTGATAATTGGTCTACAGAGAAAAAAAATATTACTTATAGGACTAAAAGAAGATAATGTGTGCCTATACAAAAAAGTTGCAACTTCGTATTGCCCATGTTTACTAACCGAAGCTAAAGAGGACACATAGATCTACATAAATAAAGAAATAAAGGAGAGAGAGTGCGGGGAAAGGAATATATCATCCTCTAATGAGAAAACTATTACTTAAGATGCAAAAGTGAAATATAAGCTAACACAAATGAGCCGCGTCTTCATGCTACTAATGTTTGCTAGTCAGAGACAATAAAAACATAAAGCTCAAAGTAATTAAATAATTAATTAATAAAAAGGAAAATGCGAAAAATTCAAGAGAAGAGAAGAAGCAAGAAAAAGAGAGAGAGAGGGAAAAATATTATCAGCTATTGGAAAAAATATTATTTAAGATGTAAAAAGAGAAATATAAATTTTTAGAAAATACCACGACTTCGTGTTACTCATGCCTGCTAGGCGAAGATAGTAAACACATTTGTATCCGAATAAATAAATTATTGTGTGCAAAAAAGAAGCAATTTCATGTCTTTCAAGTTTGCTGGGCAAAAGTTAGTACAAACACATTGATCCGAATAAATAATTAATTAATTAAAAAAGGAGAAAAAGAAAAATATAGCATCATCTACGAACAGTAATATTTAGGAAAGAAAAAAAGTAAATATAAGCTTGTACTAAAAAGCCGCAACTTCATAAATGAATAATTAAGTAAAGCGAAAATGACAAAATTTCAAGAGCAGAGAAGAAACAAGAGAAAGAGAGCAAAAAAAAATATCATCATCTATTGAGAAAATTATTACTTCAGATGTAAAAAGAAAATTATGAGTTAACAAAAAAGAGCCGCGACTTCATGTTACTCATGTTCGCTAATCAAAGGTATTAAAAACATATAGATCCGAATTAACAAATAAACTGATAAAAAAGAGGTAGAGAGAGAGAGAGACAAATACATCATCATCTATCAACTAAGGAAATTATTACTTAAGATGTAAAAACGCACATAATTTATGCTCACATTAGAGAATCGCAATTTCATGTTCCTTATTGCCAGAGCATTAAAAACACATAGACTCAGACAAACAAGTAAATATTTAAGAAAGAGAGAGAGAGAGAGAGAAACAAATGTATCATCACCGGTTTACTAAGAAAATTATTACTTAAGATATAAAAAGCGAAACATAAGCTTGCACAAAAGAGCCGCAACTTCACGTTGCTCATATTTGCTGGCCAGGGCTAGTTAAACTCATAAATCCAATTCAATAAATAACAAATTAATTAAATTGAGGAAAAGGAAAATATATTAAGGAAATATATATAAAGGAAAATATATATAATACATCAAGTAACTAAAAAACTCACTGCTTAAGATGTAAAAGGAGAAACATAAGCTTACACAAAGAGCTGCAACTTCATATTATACTCATGTAGTAAAAACGCACAGATACAAATAAACAATTAATTAATTAGAAAATGTTAGAGAAAAGTATATCAAAATCTGCCAAAAAAAATAACCACTGAAGATATACAAGAGAAACACAAGCTTACACAAAAAAGCCGAAACTTAATGTTACTCATGCTCACTAGGCAAAAGGAGTAAAAGCACATAAATCCAAATAAATAAATAGTGAGTTAAAAAAAAGGGATGAGAGAAAAATATATCATCATCCACTAAAAAATATTGATACTTATAAAATAAAAGAGAAAAACAAGCTTGTACAAAAGAGCTGCAATTTCATTTTGCTAAGCAAAGCTAATAAAAAGTATAGATCCAAGTAAATATTTAATTAATTTAAAAAAAGGAGAAAGAAAATCATGTATCATCATGGGTGGTCCACAAAGAAATTTATTACTTAAGATATAAAAAGAAAAGCACAAGCTTACGCAAAAAGAGCCGCAACTTCATGTTACTCGCTTTTGCTATGCAAATTTAGTAAAACACATAGATCCAATTAAATAAATAGTAAATTAAAAAAGGGAGAGAGAGAGAAAAGTACATCATCATCTACTAAAAAATATTAATACTTAAGGTATAAAAGAAAACAAGCTCACACAAAAGAGAAGTAACTTCATGTTTGCTAAGCAAAGCTATTAAGAACACATAAATCCAGATAAATAATTAATTCATTAAAAAGGGGAGAGGGAAATGTATCATCATCTGCTGAAAAATATTACTCTTTATGATATAAAAGAGAAACACAAGTTTACACAAAAGAGCCGCAACTTTATGGTGCTCATGTTTACTATGTGAAGCTAGTAAAAACACATACATCCAAATAAATAATTAGTTGAATTAAAACTGAGAGAAAGAGAACAATGTATCATCATCGGTGGTCCACGAAGAAAATTATTACTAAAGATACAAAAAAGAGAAACACAAGCTTACGCAAAAGAGCCGCAACTTCATGTTCCCCCGTCCGATTTGCACGAGACAATCACAGAATCTCCAGAGAGGAGCGAAACTTGAGCCATCAGACAGGGAACTCATCCATCTGTCCTAGATGCAAAAGATCCGGACATTTCCACCCAACCCCGTCCCGCCAAAGCGATTTGTGTCAAGCCCGACCCTACACGCTGCTCCAGTTTTTTGGGGGAAGGGTCTGAACCGTGAAAATCGAAAAAAGTATCTGTTATTTCGATTTTTAAGATGATCGTTTTCGCTCGCTTGACTCCTTGAAGAATTGCATTCTTTGCAGCTTCATCCCTCGAGGCTTTCGCTTTTTTTTTCGTGTATTTTGTTTTCTTTTTTAGAGATGAATGGGAGTTTTCACCTATTGATTGTTACATGATGATTACTGGCGAAGTGGGTGTAGATGAGATCGCGCGTTTTTTCTTCCATCGCGTGGTAAATCGTAGTTTTGGGGATTATAGGCGATTACGGGGAAGGCAATCATCATTAATGAATAATTTCGCGTAAATGATTTAAATCACTCTTGATATTTCAAGTAAAACATTTGTTCTAAATATATTTAAATCAGTTGAAAGGACTGAATGTGGAACAGAACTAGAAGCTTGTCCAGAACTAAACGAACCCATTTTACCTTAGCCATCTCTCTCCCTCTTTCTCTCTCTTTTCCTCTTTCTCTCTCTCTCTCTTTTTCTTTCTCTCTCTCTCTCTTTCTCTTTCTCTCTCTCTTTCTCTTTCTCTCTCTCTCTCTTTCTCTTTCTCTCTCTTTCGCTCTCTTTCTCTTTCTCTCTCTCTCCCTCGAATATCTTTGGTTCTAAATAAATTAAAATGTACTGTTTCAGCAACAAAAATGATGAATCAGTTCAAAAGACGGAATGTAGAACAGAACAAGAAGTTCGTCCAGAATCGAAGGAGCTCATTTTTCCTTAGCCGCGTATCCTCTCTTTTTCTCTCGATTATCTTAGGTTCCAAACAAATTAAAATGTGCCTTTTTATGAGATTAAAGAGAGAAATCAGTTGAAGGGACAGAATATAGAACATAACAAGAAGTTGGTCCAGAACAAAACGAGTCTGTTTTCTTTTAGGCGTATCTCTCCCTTTATTGTCCTAGGCTCCAAATAAATTAAAATGTTCCTTTTTACGAGAGAAAACGAGGTAAACACGTTGAAAGGACTCCATGTAGAATAAAACTATGGATGTGCGTTGAGAACTGAATGAGTTCACTTTAGCTTCGCCGTTGCTTTTTGAGACAGCGACAATACATCGCTCTCTTGATTATCTTCTGTTTCAAATATATTTAAATCCGTTTTCAGAGATAAAACAATTTAAAAAATGTGGACTTGAGAGGAAATAAATTTAATGTAAATTTTATGTAAAACAGATACGTCATTTTAAGTTTTTCAGGGGGGGAGGGGCAAAGGGTGCAATTACAATGCAATTTCATCTGAAAACATCATAAACCACGCCCACTTAGATGTAAATACATTGATTTCTAAAATCCGGGGGGTTGTGATGACCCCCCCCCCCCGACCCCCTAAATAACAGGCCTGGTGCAAAACCGCTATCGAATTATTTTCTGGAAGTGTCTTACACCATGCTTCAGAAAGTCCAATTTTTTTTTTACATTAATACTTTATATTCAAGCATTTCTTTTTCAAAAAAGAAGTAGGTAAAAACAGAGAAAGAAACTACACAAATAATTTAAATTTCCTATTTGAATTAATAAAAAAATGCAAAATAAGAAATAAATAAATAAAAATTAAAAATAGAAGAACGATATCTGCATAATTACATAAAAAATAGCTTCAATTTAATTAGATAATATAAAATTAGCTTTTTCTAAAGACTTATTTAGTTTTTAATCGTTGAGAGAAAAAAAAACGCATAGACAAAAAGTTAATTTATTCAAAAATAGTTTTGCTTATGTTAATAAATTGTTTCCAAAAATAAAATTGAACAACAGCAATTTCAAAATTCATTGTTAAAATAAGGACACATATTAGTATCTTTTTATATCAAAGATTGCAGCTGTCTAGTGCTTTGAACGCACTTTATTTTAATTCAGTGAACCAATCTCTAAGTTTCATCTATGTTAAATCCGTATTTTCAGTTTTAGAAAGAACTTTTGTTTTTCATTCTTGAAAGGAAAAAAATATAGAATCTATACATTTACTCAGTTTTTCGGTACTAAAAACTAATTTTTAGGGCTATTGGTTTCTTAGATAAATGCGTTCAACTTTTTCCGTAGGAATTCCTTTAAAAAATTCTCAAATTGCTGAAACAATTCCCTCAAACCCAGCCAAATAAAAAAAATATTATTTTTATATTCTTCTGAAAAACTCTTTTCCACAAAGCTCGTTCGAAACATCCGAATTTTGATTCGAAAGTTATATGCAAAAGCCTTAATGTTTTTCTCATCAGTGCTAACGTTAAATTAATTTCAATTGTTTAAAATGGAAAAATACTTTTTTAATTCAAAATTAGCCCTCATGTGTAAAAGAAATGAATTATTAAAAAATTAAATAAGTGATAAATTATGCAATGATAGAAAGAGAAACTTATATAAAAATAACAATTAATCTTAATAACAATAAAAAAAAATTGTACGAAGCCAAGACTACTCAATCTAAACTTATTAGGGGGCTAGAAAGGCTGACCAACAGGTACCCTACCATCAATAACCAACTTTACATATCCCCCCCCCCCCATTTTTTTTTCAACTTTTTTCTTTTTTTTTCTTGCAATATTAATTTAAATATTTAATTTGTTCTTAACTTAATGATTTTTAGTTTTAGGGTATAATTTTAATATATTTTAAGCATTCTCCTTCTTCTTTTAATTAATTTAATATATATATTTTTAATATTATGGGGAAGTAGGGCAAAGATGCAGAAAGTATTTTTAATACGTAAATGCTTCACTTGCTACGAAATGTAAACAACTTTCCAGAATTTCACTCTTTAATTTAGTTTTTTTGGTCAGATAACCAAATACGGTCTGCCCTTAATTGATGTGTTATTCCTGCAAGTTAACTTACATTAAGCTAATACTTTGAACAACTTTTGAACGATAATGGTTTGAAAAGAAATGTAACAGAAAAGTTTTTACTACAACATGTCACAGACTTACAAATACAGAGAATTGCTAATTAAAAATAAATTAAAAAAAAAAAAAAGAACTCGACTAGTGTTTTACTGGTCTATTTATCTCTCATCATTCGTTCCAAAGATTTGAATTCAGAAAAGAATGAAGCTGTTGATGGATGTGAAACTAGGTTTAATTAAAATGCAGACATCTAAGGAACAAACAATTAAGAGAATGTTGCGTTTCGTTGTTAATGTTGGATGACGTTGTTGGGGATTAGGCATAGTTGATTGCGATTATGCAAATGTAATGTAATGACCTCTTAATAGGTTTTTGAGCTATTTAAGGAAATTTTATTTTTCATAATAAAATTACGGAGTGATTTTAAAAAGAGAGAGTGAATATTAAAACTTATCGAAAAGAAAAACATTGGTTCGAAATTCAAAAGTATAATAGTTATAAATTCGAACAGGGGCCTCGGAGCCTCCAGAGGTAGAAGCTTTGCCTCGGAAAAAAGAGGTCGTGGATTTGATTCCCGCCGGTGCTCTGAGTGTTATTTCTACTCTTTGTGCAGTAAATCTTTCTTGTGTTGTCTCAAACCTTAATAAAGACGTCCAGCCTCTTGAGGCAATGGCCCGCCGAATCTTTATAGCAATTACTTATTAACTATGACACGACAATAACAGCAACATTGATTTACTGCAAAACACAAGCTGAATCAGTTTTTCAAAAAGCGGAGCAGTTACTATAAAGTAAGAATCAATTGTTAATTGGCATTTTAACCCATGGTATGTTGAATTCTGCTAGCATGTTGTGAAAGCTCCGTACGTTGAAATATCCGTGTCTAACTCAGTGGTGGCCAATTTACTGGCCGCTCACTATCATATGGGCCATCGAAGCTAATAAATGTGGCCCACTATTACGGTCAATGTTGCAAATCGAAAACTATGTTTCAGAATCTTACAAAACAACCATCATCTTCATCCGGTATAACTATACTATAGTATTCGATACAACTATACACAAAAAACTATTGTTGTAAATTTGGAGTCAAAAAAGTTAGACATTTGGTTTCCAAAAAAAAAAAAAAACAGATGGAGACTTCGTATTAATAAAATAAGCATGTAGTATTAATAACAACAATTCTTCATTTGTAATTTTCTTTCCTACTCCTCGTTTCCTGTTGCTATTGCAAAAGTTTTAAGTTTTGTGCGTTCTAGCCTGCGGGATTAAATTCATCTTAATATTATAAGATGCAACTCTCAGATTAAAAAAAAAAAGGTAGAGCACCACTGCTGTAACTAATACAGAATAAATCATGATACCATTCCGTGTCTATTAAAAAAATAATCAAATTAAATAGTGTAACTAAATATTCATAAAATCGGCACACGCAGCGGCAGGGGCTTCCATATCGTAACTACGAAGCATCCCCCCCCCCCCCAAAGACCCAAGGCCTCCGAAAAGAGTAAAACAAAAAAAAAACTACGCTTAAAAAATGTTTACATTGCACCAGTTACTCCCAAGCGCTTAATCCAGCGGTAAGGTAAGGATGGGTGAGGGAGTATCTTTATGTTAGTTAAATAAAAAAGTGTGATGGTTACTCATCAAAGTTTTGCCCAGATTCAGATATTTTACTTCAGTTCAAAAAATAACAAAAAAGGCTATGCCGTTGCATTAAATACCCTGTAAAAAAATGTTGTTCATTAAATATAATACAACTAATTTTATAGTAATTTTACAGTAATAAACTGCAAAATTGCTAATTTTACAGTGCTAGACTAAAATTGCTAGTTTACAGTAATAAACTGTGAAATTGCTAGTTTCACAGTTAATTTCTGTGCATTTTACAGTTTTAAACTAGAACCTCTGCTGTCAGTATTATACTGTTGTTTTTATAGTATAATACAGCTAATTATATGGTAATATTACTAATTTTGCAGAAATGAACTGTCGTTACTGTGATAAACTGTAAAATAGCTAGTTTTAGTTTATTCTTGTGCTTTTACAGTTTTAAGCTGGAGCCTCTGCTGCCAATATTAGACTGTAAAAACAACAGCTTATTTTTTGCAGTGTACCTTAAAAAATCAGAATTTCATGAGATAAATAATAAGTGGTAATTCAGTTTTAAACCAAGGAGAGAAAAACAGAAAGTATGTAGATACTTTTCTGCTTTTTTTTTTTTCAAAATCATTCGTATTTATAAACATGATGTTTAATTTTCTATATCCATATACATCTATACAGTTCTATTTATATAAACATAAACTTAAAAATACACGTATGATATGCGTATAGCTATAAAAAAGTTTATACAGATAACAAAGATTATTAGGATGCCGTGAAAAAATTTTAATTTTTCCAATCGTGACACGAGTTGGAAAAGTTTGGTAACCCCCGCGTTAAGCAAAAGGGGCTTAAAAATCCATTGAAACAGGCCCTCTAATACGTAAAACTGCAACTGGGCACATAATGGTTTATTTTTACCTTTTGAACTAAATGACAATAGTGATTCAAACCGCAACAAAAACAAAGCTCCTTAAAATGCATTGAACTCTCTCTTCTTAAAACTAACAGAAATGAAAATGAAAGCAATGTAAAGCTCTTAATCCTATTCTGAAGGGAAAAAAGCTTCGCCTAAATATAATACCATTGTAAGTTTTATTTGCCCAATTACCTGGTTTAATTTATTTTTGATATGTTTAAGATGGAATGCTTTGATTTAAGCTTAGGTTGTGAGAATGGAAAATATGTGATTCGTGTTCTAAGGTGATTGGAAAGCATTACGAATAACTTCAATGAATGTTATTTTAATTGTTTTAAATTTAGCCTTAACGGTGAATTAATCGCTATGAAAGAATTTGTAACTGAATGCATGTCTTTGTATAGCTGAAAAGCGAAATTCTTTTGTTATATTGACTAATGACTACTATCGAGGCAACGCGTATGATACATTTCTCTTTTAAAGTATTATCTGACAAATCTTTCGTCGAATCACTTTATACCTACAAGATCAGACCTTTTAGTTTTGAAAAAGGGGGTTCCTTGAACTAAAAAAAAAACAAAGGCATGCAATTTCTTGCAAATTTATGCTGTTAACTTTGTTTGGTTTTGCTATTAGTAGTATTAATATTGTTTGAAAATTATTTAATTTTTTTACATTTTAACTCAACTCCCGATTTCGTGTATAAATATCAGATAATTTTTTTCTCGTAATTATGTTTCGAAATTTTTGTTACACCCTTTCTCTTTTTATTTATTAATTTTGTTTTTTTCTTATGTATCTTTTCTCTTTTATGTCTTTCCTTTTATCTTTTTTTTATTTCTTTAATTTAACTGCTTATACCATATTGCGCTCATCGAGTGCCATATCACCCTCGATGATCATTTATAATATTCTGCCGACTAAAAAAATAATCCAGTAAATCGGATTTTTCTAAAAAAGACGAACAAAAACGATACACGCAGTATCTAAATTGCTAACTTTCTTTTTGAAAGTCGGTAAAAAACGCCACATTAACAAATATGTAATGAGTTTTGTATTTGGTTTCAGACAACTTTTATATCTTTATATATATATATATATATATATATATATATATATATATATATATATATATATATATATATATATATATATATATATATATATATATATATATATATATATATATATATATATATGAAGTGTTTCGATTGGGTAATTTATAAAAAGGAGAAAAACGGGAAAAATACCCTGATGTTACGAATTGATAACTTCCATATCTTAAAGGTAAGTTAGAAACGAACTTCATGAGAAGGAATTTGCCCTTACTTTTTTACCCCTTTTATTTCAATAAATTACTTCGTTTATAAATTCTTCAAAATAATTGTTTTCGGTACAAAATGAAAGTGAAGGTGTAAAACGAAAATAATTGTCAATTGAAAGATGTCAATTAATCAATGTCCAATTTCAATCAACTCTCAGTTCCGGGCATATTAGATACTAAGCACACAATTAGTTTTCATTTATTATTTAAAACAGAAGCAAATCATGTTTTATAGTTTTCCCTAAGTCAAAAAAATGCAACTCTGGCAAAAAATACTAATAGATTCAAATGTAGTCAATGCGGCTTATTCGAGTGAAAAAAAATGTTTGAATCAAGAGAAAGAGAGAAAAAAAAAAAAACCTTTCAAACCGTAACAAGTTGTTACGAAGATATTAAGGACATTTTGGATTTCGATCAAAAACTATTGTTCTTTGATGTAATCCCTAATTTCGTTTTCAATCGTACATTGATTGATAGATATTTTATTTATTCAGAGCATTTTTTTTTCATTTTCAGAAGTTTTCCTGAATAAATTTTACCTGAGTGATACAAATGGAAGAATGTCAAGTGCAGTGGAATCTTTTTCTCATCGAATGCAGGAAATAATGGTAGCAGTCATGCGTTTATTTGAAGATGTAATGTAAGAATTAAATAACTTGAAGCATCACATTATTGAAACATTCTAGCTACAGTTGAAAAAACTTCGGCTACTTTCATGTACTGTGACCGTAATCTACTATTGCAACACATTAGAAAAATAAATTTTCTGGATTAAATTCTTTTTGTAAGACAGAAAATTTTGCTCACGCTATTTATAAAATATCACATAATTCCACTTTTCAAAATTCTTTTCAATCGTTTCTATAAAATGAATGTTACATACAAAAAGAGGGGCGAACATCAAAAACTAGTTAAAAATTGAATTTAATTTAAGAGTCAGATTTTAATACGTCTAGCGAAATACCTTCCTTTTTTGAAAATACGTAAAATAAAATGCATTCATACATACTTATCAAAAAGGCAGTTTCACCAAACGAATAATAGAAGCGAAAACAAATTTAATCAGTTAATAATTCAAACAACACCGCCAACTCAGCTATTTCGATCCATGAACTGCAGTTTCGTGCTTATTATGCATTCATCAGCATGGAATACGAAAGTAGCCGAGTTGGAGGCAAAAATCCTCTTATAGAGCCAAGAGAGCCAAAAAAATTCACATTAGCTAGCTATTTTTTTTTTTTTTTTTGCTCTCTTGGCTCTATAAGAGGATTTTTGCCTCCAACTCGGCTACTTTCGTATTCCATGCTGATAAGTGCATAATAAGCACGAAACTGCAGTCCATGGATCGAAGTAGCCGAGTTGGCGGTGTATTGCATGTTCCTGCCTTAACCCTTGCTTAGGGGCGGTTACTCACTGCATATTTGAGAAGTCAAACTGTTTACTGGAATTATACCCTGTGACTTTTGAATAGGCGTATCAAGTTTAGAAATCATTTTGGCGTCTTCTCAATGGAAACCGTACGAAATAAAACAGCTCCATTCTCTTTTTAGCCTACTTTCCCGTTAAAAACAAAAGAAAGACGAAAAAAGTATTAAAAGTAGCTTAATGCATCTAAAAAATATCGCCAAGTCCAAAAAATATCGCCAAGTCCAAAAAAATATCGCCAAGTTAAAAAAATAAAAAGGTAAATTGAATATCGAAAAATTAAAAATTTGAAAGTAGGGTATTGAGATGGGGAATTTGTGTGTCGGTCGGTCGGTCGGTCGGTCTGTCTGTCTGTCCCCCCCTAATAACTTTTGAATGAACATTCCGATTTGGACAAACTTTTTTTTGTTGGAAAGATCTCGGCGAGTACAGCTCATTCCCATATTTGATTTTTCGATTTGAACAATTTTTGGTTCAACTTTGAACCGTTCAAACAACCGGTCCCGCGATGCTAACTTTTGAGTGAACAGTCCGATTTGAACAAACTTTTTTTTGTTCGAAAGATCTTTTCAAGGATACTTCATTCCCGTATCTACATTTTCGATTTGAACAATTTTTCGTTCAACATTGAACCGTTCAAACAAGCTGTCACCCCTAATAACTTTTGAATGAACAGTCCGATTTAAACAAATTTTTTTTTTGTTCGAAGCATCTCGGGAAGGATACTTTATTACCGTATTTAAATTTTCAATTTGAACATTTTTGGTTCAACATTGAACCATTCAAGTAACCTTTCCCCACCTAATAACTTTTGAGTGAACAGTCCGAATGGAATAAACTTTTTTTTGTTCGAAAGATCTCGGCGAGTACAGCTCATTCCCATATTTGATTTTTCGATTTGAACAGTTTTTGGTTCAACTTTGAACCGTTCAAACAACCTGTCCCGCGATGCTAACTTTTGAGTGAACAATCCGATTTGAACAAACTTTTTTTTGTTCGAAGGATCTCAGCAAGGATACTTCATTACACTATTTAAATTTTCCATTTGAGCATTTTTTCGTTCAACATTGAACCGTTCAAGCAACCTTTCCCCACCTAATAACTTTTGAGTGAACCGTCTGAATGGAATAAACTTTTTTTTGTTTGAAAGATCTCGGAGAGGCTTTCCCATACATTTCCATATTTCGCTTTTTGATTTGAACCATTTTTCGTTCAATATTGAACCGTTCAGAAAAAAAATTAACATTAGCGTCTACGGGGAATTTAAGTTGAATGTTGATTCTGAACTTAAAGTCGGATTTCCTTCAAACTAACTTTGTAAGAAAATGGTTTTGATAAATAGTGTTTGTAAAGTACTTTTCTGAGTAATCTTCTGTGAGGACTTTGATTCCGACTCCGACTCCGCAAACGTGGCGGAAATGCAGGCTCAGAAAAAAAAATGACTGACTGTGCAGACGATTTTTTGTTTATTTATTCATTTGTTTTATTTTATTTATTATTATTATTTTTTTTTTTTTGGCAGACGATTTTTTTTGTAACAAAAATTTTTCATTCACGAGAACATTTTATTCTTTATTTATATTTAACAACTGGCAACCGATTAAAAGTGAAATTCGAGACATTTTATTAACGGACGAGTTTTTTTTTCTTTTTTTTTCTTTCTTTGATAAAATACGTTTTGATGCTCTTTGTACTTTTATTTATTTATTTATTTATTTTATTATTATTATTATTATTATTATTTTTTTTTTGAAAACAATGGAGGATTTTTTCTACGGAGGAACTGTAACAGTTGCACTCTTTAAAAGGTGCGACAAAGCTTTATTTATTCGTTAATTACTTTTTACGTGTCTATTTCATCTGATGAGAGGGGTATATTTTGCTTTTCGAAATCAGCTCTATGTGCTAAAAAGGCATGTTTGACATAATTTTCAGTTTCAGATAATCAAGAGAATAATGATCAGATGCGAGAATACCGATGTCGATGTACGGGAAAGTAGGCTCGTTTAGTTCTTGACAGAACTTCTTGTTGATGTACTGCTGTTGAGTAATTTCATTTATTTTATGTTTATCCAATAAGATTTACGTTTTTATTTATATCATCATATCTCGGTTATTTCTAAATGTTTTCAAAAAAATTTAGCGCGAAATAGTTTGTTTTAGCAAGACCTGACATCATGAGTAACCATACTTCAAAAAGTATTTTATTAACGTTGATTGAATAATAGTCAGCGCAAAAAGCAATTTTAATCGTTTGGGCATTTAACCTTTGTTGCAAAAGCTAAGTGGGAAAAAAGTCCACAGCGCCGTAACTATGACAACTATGAGTGAAAAAGTGTGGAGAGTGGGAAATTAATATTTCTTTCAGACGCCAGCTCTCATTACACAGAATATAGTTCCGTTACTCTTTAATAAACATAAGCCACCTTAACCCATTAACCGCCGAAACTCGAAATCATTATTTGTTTTTGATACAAATCATAAAAGTTATTATTTTGAGCCCATACAATAGTATTATGCTGCAAAAAGAACAAAATTTCGCTTACATTTAGAAATATAGGGTGTTGCGTTGACGCAACGTCAGCGGAAAAAGGGTACGGATGCTAAGTAGTTCTATTTGATACAATTCCGCAGTTTCAATGCGTTTTAGACAGGTAAAATTAGTGTGAGCTTTGATATGGTTTTGAAACGTGTAAAGAACTTTAGAAGAAAGTGATTTTTTTTTAAATCAATCTTAATAAATTTTAAATTTAACAAAAACCTGATTATCCAACGTCATACATAATAAACTTCGTTACAATCGGGGTGGAGAGCAATATCACAAGCATTGCAACGATAAACAGTTTGACAGTGGCAATGGGGCCGTGGTCAGCCAGATCAATAAGACGCTGGACTCGTAACAGGAGTGTCCCGGGTTTGATCCTAGCCGATCAAAGATCCACCGTCGTTACTAATGGTGGTTGGGCGAAGTAAAATAAGGGTCGTGGTTATAAAGTCCTCCAAGTCAACGATGCCTCTAGGGTTTCAAAACCAGTTGTTTGTTGGGCCCTTGGCCTGGTTCAAAAGAACAGAGCTCTCTGAGCTAAATCGGGCTTCCACCTTAATGGTGCTCGTAAAAACGGAAGCCGTGCTTATTCCGCGTTAAATCGAGAAGATCTGTCTACTCGGGCTCTGGAACCCGAGTGGTTTCAGAAATAACATAATGGCATTACTTGCACCGTACCTTTTTGTTATTTGTAAACCTTGCTGTAAAATGCCCCCCGGATACTGGCATTGGTAAGCTGAATTTGCTTGACAACCCTGTAGCTGAACTTTTCCTCTGTGTATTATTATCAAGGAGGGGGTGGGGGCTGTAAAAAATTAAGTGCAACCTCTCTTCTAAAATCAACAGTGACTTTCCATTTCTTTCTTCAGATAGTCTTGAAAGTTTCCAAGCATTTGTTTGCGCAACATAGATTAATTTGAAAATATTGGACAACATTTTTTCTCTCGGACTCTAATTCTATAATTTGAAACTAAATTATCCTACGAATCAGCATTACCCATTTCCATGTTATATTGCTTAATGGTGCAAAGCTGATTTAAAGAAAACTTTATCTTCTGAATTCTGTAGTAGCAAGAAACGTTCTTTACATGCTCAATTTTACCGTAAGTAGAACTTCGAATCATCATCATCACATCAGAGTTTTTATTTATTTTTTTGTTCAAAAACCTGTTCGAATGCTTCTTAACCCATTAATGCCTGACATTTTTTTTCCAAAGATATTTTGTATACTGGTTACAAACAGTGTTTAATGGACAGGAAAAATAATGAAAAAAATATTATGTAAAAAATAATTTTTTTATTAAGGAAAGAAAAATGGTCCCTCAAAAGTTACGATAGACCCCAGAGGGTACATACTTGTTTTACTCAAATTTTTTTCTGCCTACGATATAATATTTAAAAAGACATTTTATAAGAAGAAATAAAATCAGCAATTAACATAAACTGGGAAGCTGGGAATAACTTTGAAAACTTAGCTTTTTTTCTCGAGATTGTGAACGATGTCATTTTTGATAAAGATCATATTAAAACTGCTACAGAACACACTTTACAATGGTTATGTGCTGCAATCTGTTAATAACGAATTGAAACAATACCAAGGTACTAATTGAACACTATTATTTGGTTGAAATGTTCATTTTGGGGAAATTCAGACCCTTTTTTGGACCGTCCCTAAAAAGGGACGCTAGGCATTAATGGGTTAAACTAAGATATCTTGTTCTGGGCATTTCAAAAGGCGGAGACGAAAAAAAAGTCAAAACGAAATGAAATCTATGCCTTTCGAAAAAGCAGTTGAGACAGGCAGTCTGACCACTGACTTCCCCTTTTTTCGCTGACGATGCGCTCACGCAACACTTGCTTTTGCGTTCCTTCCCTCCCCCACAGAATCAATTTCTGAGTAGAATTTTTTTATAAAAGTGACCTTGACTAAGAGTATTTCACATATCAATCCAAACTTTTTTTCTTTTCTAAGTTTTTTGATGGAAAAATAGATCACAAATTTGAGCAAAAAAAAGCAGGTTAGAACCACAATTTTCATTACATATAAAAAAAAACGTTTGACGCAATTTTTTTATTTAACATGTTTCCATGGTTGTTCTTAAACCTAAAACTGAAATCGGTACAAAAATTAGTTAAATCGCGATTTTTTTATGATTTTTTATAATGACCGTTGCGTCAACGCAACACCAGCGGGTAATGAGTTAACTATTCAGTGACTGACAGCCTTCTGTGAATATACCGATTGGAATACAGTAGAGCTCCGAAAGACAAAAATCCGACAGCACATTTCTAAGCTCTCTTGGTTGAAAATCAGTGATGTTTTTTAAAAGTATCTTCCAGGCGTTTTTTCTTACAGAAATGGATTCAACTTTTTTGGTTGTAGTCGCTGTACTTTCAGAGTTTCATTCAATTTTCTTTGTTTTAATTACTATATAATAGCTCCTCTCATACTGCGTACAACACTATAAATATTTTTCAATTTTATCACGAGAACAAAAGTGCTAAATTTTGTTGAAAATTGTAATTATGATACTATAGCCTCTATTGATTACTTGCATTCTTATCTTTTAATGTTCAACTTTTCGCTGATATATTTTATTAATACTTTGCAAAGTAAAAAAAAGACAGCATTTCTCCTTTACTATCTTGTTTATTAGCACTCTTTAATAAAAATGTACTTGTCTTACTGTCTTTTTTTCTCCCATGCTTTAACAGTGAAATTATATCCACATCCACAGCATCTACGACGAAGCTAAAATTAAATTTTCTCTATTGTAATATGGTATTTTTTTTTAAATATACAGGGTGTCCACTCCAATCGTGGACCAATAGCTAATTTCTAAACCGTTAGAGATAAGCATATAGTTTATTTAGGAAAAAATCTCCAAATTACGAAAGGAATTTTGGGTCCATTCAATGTTTTTCAAAAAATCAAATTTTGAAAGAGTTACGAAATTTAAATTTTTATACAGCCCCCGAGTCCTATCAATCATATTTAGCAAAACATTCTTGACACTGTAACGTTTAAAACTAAAAAAAAAAAAAAATCACTCTTCTACCACAAAAATTGACCGAGTTATGACGTTTTGAAAAATCAAGATTTTGCATTGTTTTATGACGTCATCGAGAGATCACTTAAGGGACCGTTTGCGAAATCCTTCAAAATCTTGATTTTTCAAAACGTCATAACTCGGTCAATTTTTGTGGTAGAAGAGTGATTTTTTTTTTTTAAGTTTTAAACGTTACAGTGTCGAGAATGTTTTGCTAAATATGATTGATAGGACTCGGGGGCTGTATAAAAATTTAAATTTCGTAACTCTTTCAAAATTTGATTTTTTGAAAAACATTGAATGGACCCAAAATTCCTTTCGTAATTTGGAGATTTTTTCCTAAATAAACTATATGCTTATCTCTAACGGTTTAGAAATTAGCTATTGGTCCACGATTGGAGTGGACACCCTGTATGTCACGTAACAACCAAAGAAACATAAAACTCAAAGAATTTCCCTAACAAAAAATATGAAAATTAAACTTAGGACCTGAAAATAAACCACTTTTCCTTTTGAAAGCTGTAACTTGAGAAACAGTTAGATTGCATAAAATTTAACATTCCAATTTGTCTAAAAACTTATGCAATCCCACTCTGTCTTGGTGGATTTATTTATCTCCTTCAGGCACATAAAAATTAATGAACTGTACATCTGTGGAAAATCTACGTTTACGATGCGATAAATATTCAAGAAGGAACTGAAAACGAACTTTAAACAGGATAACAGTTACACTCAATAATGCATAGTCAATTTATGAATAGCACTTTTTCGAATCTAAGTTAATTTAAGTCATGAATTTGAACAAGCCTATTTATAAATATTTAAACTTAAAATTATCCCTCAAGTAAAAAAGAAATGATTCATTTAAAGAATTAAGTAAGTGATAAATTATGGGTCATTTTCACCATATGCTTACATTTCAGAATTTTTAAGTAATTTTTTTAACTTGCTATTTTCTTTTATAATCACTAGCAGATGTTTTGTCACATATTTTAGGTGTGTGAAAAAGTAATTGGTTGTACACTTTGATGCATAATTAAGTATTCAAATGTTGTTGTAAAACTTCATGCTGCAAGGAAAATTGTCGTCCGTTACCATACAAAATCAATATGAAATCTCACTTTTAAACTATATCATAGTGCCTAGAACCAACTTCATTTGAAATTATTTGCGTCCCTGAAGCCTAAAACGATGTTTGTAATTATTAAAATATTGATCAAAAACTGTATGGTAATGTACTTGACATTTGGTAACGGATTTGACCAGTAACGGACTTGACACTTCAACCAAAATGTCAAATTATGGCTAGGTTGTCGAATTTAAAAATTGAACAACAATATGCATTTTCTTAGAGTTGTATAATAAACAATATTTCGGGGTAAAAGTTGAGAAAAAGTAAAAAGTAATACTAAAATCTTTGGTAACAGACTTGACAAGGAATAAAAATACGCACCTGGAAGAAATCTTGAAATCTTGTGCGAAACGCCACAGCAATACTTCTTGACTCAGAAAAACAAAATGGTACGAAATAGTTACGTCACTAGTTTGAGTTCACTGAATACGTGTTACATCTTTACTGCAATAAATACCCTTTTTACCTAAAATAATCTTAGTGTGGTAACGGACTTGACAAGAACTGCCGGACAAAATATATTCATACATTTCTTAATGAAAAAAAAAATACTATTGTTAATATTTATTATGAATATCATGTACTAATAGTCAAAAAATAATAATTTGTTATATATACTTTTTATACAATTAAGTATATAAAAAATTAGTTGAACTTGCGAAAGTTGGAAATGGACAAGCGTTTTTGCCTTGATTCTCATTTTTAAAGATTTATATAAAAATAAATAAATAAATCTCAATAATTTTTTGAGCGATAGAATTTTTTTGGGGGTATTTCTTGCAGAAAATAATTGTTCGCATTGAATTTAAAATATAAGTTATGCTTCAAAATCGTCTTTTTAACCTCCAGACAGCAAATATAACCAAATTTTGAAAATGACTCTTATACATCGACAAAAAGAGAAAGTTGCATAAAAACAATATCTTAAACTTTTTTAAAGATAATAAAGAACATATGTGGAAAAAGTGATTGCTTTAATTGAGAAAATAAATAGCTGCGTAAAAGAAAAATAAAATAAAACAAAACAAAGTAAAGGCACAAACGAGCAGGAAAACTGCAAACACGTGTTTCGGCGTTACAATGAAAGCCTCTTTCAAGGCAAAACTTTGAGCTAATGAAAGATACGTTTCTTGTAATCCTGAAACACACGTTTGCAGTTTTATATTATTTTTCGAGCAAAAAAGTATTCATTAATAAATTTATTAAATAGCTGAGTATTTAGTGTTTTCTCGGTTTTAAGCAATATTCAAAGTTACGAGAAATACAATTTATAGTCCCGGTAGTAGAATGTTTTTGGTAATCTTCGGCGCAAATTAAACTTAAAAAATAATTTGAAGGATAAGTCGACATTAGAGTAATCGTAAAATCGAAATCATCACTGAAACTGCTTTACAATAAGAATCTTATGAAATTACATATGCTGTCTGTAGATTATATACCGGAAAATGTGATACAGATCTTTACTAAATGAAGCTTAAATTTTTTTTTCTGTAAAAATTGCAGTTTTTTCTTCCTAAAACTAAAAAGTAGTCTGCTGACTATCTTGGGAATCCACGAAGCACGTCGCAGAGTAGCGCTGTTACTGCTACCGGGCATACAGTAATGGCCAAAATTTTGAAAAACTTTTGGAAAAATTGCATTTCTAGAGCTTGACGACTCGCAGCAGCCGTTTTTTAAGAGAAAACCTATAAAGTTGTGAATTTATGCTACAATGTGTAACTAGAAAAAAACACCAAATACATAAAAGACCCACTAGCCGCCGGATTTTAGCTGCTAGCTGACCCCTTTTAGACAGTAGATCATAGTTGGGAAACCCCTGGGTTAAAGTCTGGACTATCTTTCTCAAGTTCATTTCCGCAATGGAACATGATTTCCTTGAAACAAGATTCTGCGTATGTTAGCAACATGAAATGAAGTTGAGTCCCGCTAAAACACTAATTCTTCTTTATTAAGTGAAAGATTTCATCCGAGATGCAGCGGAATTCTGGTCATACTGTCTGTTATCATGCAATTCTAGGTTATAGGCTTACCTAACTGAATGTTTATGGAAGGAGTAATGCAATCAGATTAAATCACTCAATGATCATATCAGATTAAATTATTAAATTATCAAAGGATTCGGAAATTTTAGTAGAGGTTACTGTGAAGTGCGAAAAAATTACAGTGCTACTAGAAAATCATTTAGAAACTGGGATTAGATTAAATTTTCCATCAACCGATACAGCTTCTTCTTAAAAGTAACTACATAGCTAAATAAGACGTTGCATAGGTTGCTAGAAAGTTTTAGGAAATTTCAGTTTTCTACAAATTTTCTAGTAATACTGTTCACTTCATCTTCTCCTTTTTATTTTATTTTATTTATTTATTTATTGCACAATAACAGTTTTTTTTAAAGAATATTTATAAATTAGGTTATAACT
Source organism: Uloborus plumipes (assembly GCA_038373865.1). Lineage (NCBI taxonomy): Eukaryota > Metazoa > Arthropoda > Arachnida > Araneae > Uloboridae > Uloborus > Uloborus plumipes. The sequence continues at coordinate 28,979 of JAXGGA010005441.1, forward strand.
TTAAGTTCCGAGCACCCGTGATTAAATAATAAAAGTTATAATAAAAACAGGAAATTGTGATTGTATTTAATCAAGTTTCATCGAGTCAAAATAAAACGTGCTGGTGTCAACGAGTGCCATATACCTATGTATTAAGTGAAAGTAAGCGTGCAGAGTTAAGACGGATTTATACCTTCTAGTATTTTATTTAGGCGAAAAGATAAAAACTTTCGTTTATTGTTGGGAAAATCATGTCAACCGTAGCTGCTTAACTGATAAACATGCGTTTCCCACACGCATCTTCATTTATTCTGATCCCTTGTAGAGAAAAATCAGCCGAAACATCGAACTGATTACTTTTTAAGCTTAATCTTCTTAAAATATGGTTTCCTTAACATCAAAAATTAAAAATAGCGAATGCCCTCTGGTTTATTCGTTTACATATTTCGTTGAGTTAGTTACGCACTCAACCATATGCATTTATTCAACAAATATCATAAATATTAAAATCTATGTGTAAAAACAATGACTCAGGACCATCTTTCGCTCCACTTGGATTTAGCATAAAAGTTAAACTTATTCTTGGTCAATTAGTTATTTTCAAAGGCATAGGCACAAAATTTTCTAAAAAGAAATCGATGTACTGCAATTCTTTAGTTATTGTAAAAACATATTGTAAATAATTGAAATATAAATGCAGGGTAGCCAACACAAGCAGTGGCACACCCAGGATTGTTTCCTGGGAGGGGCTAAGTGGCCCTCCTTCGGAAAGTTTTCGAATTTGAAGTCCTAAAGAAAAAACTGCAGTCGGTTTTGGTGAAATTAAAAAGGGGGTTGGGGGCTATGTCTTGGCAAATTTCAAAAAATCAAGTCTAAAAAACTCATTTCAAGGAGTTTGGTTCAATCAAGAGCTTTATCTTGATGCTTCTGGGACACTGGAAGGGGCCCGGCATTTAGAGGGTCAGGGGGGGGGGGTCAATTGATCTCCCACTGGCTTTGGAAAATTAATGTAATTACACTTAAATGGGAGTGGTTTTTACTGTTTTCGGTATAATTTACATTAATTTATTACCCCCTGCCTCCTCCCCAGGAAAAATTCGAATTGACGGGCCTGTTCTAAAATTCAAAATTAAAGTTAGTTTCTCTTTGGGTGGACTATCTCTATTGGCAGTCGGCAGTACTTAGCTTCTTTCTTTCATTCTTTCTTTTTCCCAAAAAAGCCATTTGTCTGAAAAATCAGGAAAGTTAAGGTGAAATTAGAGTGAATAGTATTTTTTCATGTTATAGCCAGTACGAAAAGAGAAAAAAAATTTCTATTTTGATAGTAAAATACCTCAGGAGCAACTGTGGGCTCTCCTGTCTTTCTAGGTTTCAGGTTAAATTATTACACTACCATGAGAGGACTAAGTGATTAAATAAGCATTCAAACAGAATCACATTATGAAAAGTCAGAAAATTAAATTACGTTCAGTCAGTTATTTGATTTATTGAATAATAAGTTATATGAAAGGCACCACCTATGTCCAATCCGTCTTTCTAGTGTTTTAATCATGGCTACGTTCAATGGAAGTCATCTAAGATTCGGGCTGAAACGCAGATGACTTTTACCCCAAGTTCCAGTGGTGAACCCAGAAATTAATCTGTGGGAGAAGGGGAGTCCATATTATCATTGCTAGGTAAAAAGTCAATTTTTCAGTTTCAAATTAACAATGGGAAAAGCTAAAGCATACGTTATATTAATCAAATTTGCTTTATTTATAATTCTTTAAGGCTTAATGTTAGTAAAATGTTTAAAAAATACAAATAAATACCATTTAAGAAAAATGAGAAAGACACCAAAGAGCTATAAAACTTCAACATTTCAGAATCCGTAAAGTTCATCTATGAGAAAAAAAAAAAAAAAAAAGATCAAAATCATTAAGTTAATGGAGAAAATGGTTGCAATTAGAGCTCGGTGGTCCATATACACCCCATAAATGTATATGTAGTTACATTTTTTGCTTGTTTTGGGAATGTTATTTGCATATAAATCCACAAAAATGACTTTTTTTAAGAAAATGCACATTACTGACATTTTCAAGTGCTTTTAGCTTTTATAAACTGAATATTTAAAAAATATTTTGTGTTTTATAAAGAGAGAAAAATCCAGCGATAGATGAAAAGTTTTGTTGTGGAAAGTAATGCTTCACCTTTCCGTATTCAATAATTAAAAAAAAAAAAATATTAAGAAGAAGATTCAGTCAATGATCCTCATTTATCACGATCTGCGTGCCTGAAATTTTTGAGTTACAAAGCTTATAACGTTACTCTTCAGAACAGTTCCCACTTAAATGTGTTTAAATCAGTAAAAAATGTATAACCATAAAAAATTATATTTCAGAAAAAAGTTGACCACGGATAAAAATACAACTCAATTGTTCGAAACAAGAGACAATTTAAAACAAGAGAAAAATCGGTGCAAGGTGAAGTTAAATGTTTCAAAATAGAAATCCAATAACACCTGCAGATGTTGAATGAATATTTTCATTTTTATGAACGATATTGAGTAAAAAACATGTGATTTTTTGTAATAAGGTTAACTAATGTGCATACATATTTCCCTGTGAATATTTTTTATACGTATTTGTCCCCATAATAATGAAGTGAGAAACAAAAAGCGCAATTATTTATATCCAGCTGTAACGACTTTTTGCTACTTAAGTAAAAAATTATCAGCATAAACTGTAGTGCTTACTTTAGGCAGTTTTAACGCATGTTCGCTTGCATATTTAATGATTTTCAGGCCGTATAATCAAGGCTCTAAATGTAGGTTTAAAATTATTTCAAACATTTTCAGTTTCAATAAAATACCTTGGGCAGCTCGTTCAGGGGGAACAAGAGGGGCGATTGTCCCCTTCACTTCCAAAACGAAAGGGGACTTGTCCCTTCCCTTTTCAGAGTTAAAACAAAATGATTGATTGAAGAATGATCATTTACTCAGTGAATTGATTTATTTCACGAAAATGAAGCTAAAAATTAAAAAACAAAACATTTTTCTTAGGTTATTTTCATAAGAATGTGACTTTGAATCAGAACTGGATGACCGAATTTTTGAGGCCAATTTGGTATTTTTTCTCCCCGCTCATTTAATCAGCAATGTTAAAATCCAACAAAATAGTCAAATTCTGCACACACCTACAAAAAAAAAAAAAAAATGCAGCTTCAGAGCTGATGCTTTCTATATCTCTCCCCACCCCCATTTCTTTTGACGCATCACTAAACCCCAAAACACGTGTGAATATGCAATACACCACCAGCTCGGTTTTTTTACAAGTTTATACTGTCTAAAATTTTTTCGCGCGACCTCCGCTGCATCTGCGCACGCGCCAAGTCTCTTTGGACTTTCTCGAAATAGGGGGGGGGGGGGAAAGCAACGAGGAAGTAGTAAGCGAACAAAAGCTGAAGGCATCGGATAGTGCGCATAATAAAACTATCTCCCCTTTTTCAGATAGAAGCGTCTGTGGCTCTCAGGCGCACAATACGTAAACAGACAGTACCTGGTATACATTTTTTTATACTTGTTTATTTCCACAATACAAATGTTTTTTCTTCTTATTCTTAAAAATGTTTCGAGTTGCCACAAATACGAAAAACAAAGATTCTAATATGAAGAAAGTAAATACCAGCCAATAAAAAGCTATGTCAATGATGCATTGCATAAATTCAAAGAAAACAGTTTCCTCTAATTATGCGACCTTGTTACCGCATTACTTGAAACGCAGTGAACCTAATGAACAGTAAGTAATTCAACGAATTAAAAAAGAAATCGGACAGTTACCGCAAAGATCCAGAAAGCTATTTAGGCTTGAAGTCAATGAGAAGAATAAGATGGCTTTGTCTTTTTGCTAATTTTCTTACCATTTTTGTTTTCTCTAAGAACCATCTATTACTGTCTTTTCTTTTTATTCAGCATCAAGTGTAAAACTAAAAACACCTTAATGGTGTTCCGGGCGAATAATTTACGAAGAAAACATTCTGCATGACAGGAGAAGGCTTTAATTTGAAGAAACAACCGTCGGTTTTTGTTGCAGCTTTTGCGATACTAAATTTCAAACTACAACATACTTTGTTATTTTGTGGAAGAGGAAACTACTATAAAGAACTTAAAGGCACAAACTCTTTCCTAAATGGCTATTGAGTTACTAGCTTAAGAAAAATCCTCAAATTTCTGATTTAATTGTTACATTTCTAAATTCTTAGCAGGGCCGCTTCGAGCTTAAATTTTCAGGAGGGCGAAATTTCTGAATTTGCCGATTGAAATTCCGAAATGTGCCGAATTAGAAGAAACGAGCACAGACACGGATCTTAATACCATTCCTTTGTGAAACAGATCAAAACGCATTTACTGCATGATATATCATAAAATGTTGCACATATTACAAATAAATTAAAGCATGTTGGTCATTTGACAGGTTTTTGCAGCAATCGAATTAAGTTTTATTAATCGGGTCTTCTTCTTTTCAAAGGTAATAAATGTATATAAAAAAAGAAGATTGCAGCTACACACACAATGCACAAATATACACAAAATATTGCAATACTATTCCTGAATTTTCCGAATCGTCATTCCGAATTTGCCGAACGATAAAAACTTTTGGGAGGTCCCAGTGACCTCCCGTGACCTCCCTTCGGGGCGCTCCTGACTCTTAGTAGTGTTGAAAACATAGCAGTGTTCCGTGGGCGTGGCGGAGCAGCTGGTCTCTTTTTCTCAAGTGTTCTTACGAAATTAAAGAAAATTACAATTAAAGGGGCAAGTGGACAAAGGTGATATGTAACATTTTTTTTACATTTCTAGAAAGCTTTCAAAAAAAGAAAAAAAAAATGCTGTGTTATTTTTTTAATGGATTTTTTTCAACGCTTAAAACGTGGTCATATTCTTAAAACACATTGAGAGATTCTATTAATTGTAAAATGAAAAACACAACTTTTTTTTTTTTTTTGAAAGCTTTTTCTAGAAATTTAAAAAATTGTCACGTATCACCTTTATCTACTTGCCCCTTCGTATTCTATTCAGGAAATGGGAGCTAACACTGTTTAAATAAAGATATGAATTCGAATTGGTCGCTAAATTTTATTTTTTACAGTTCATAATATGTTTCGATTCATCTCATCTTTACTCTAACTTTTTTGAAGGAAGAGCTCGGGAGCTCTTCTAACTGAAACGTCTAAAAGCAAAATTTGAAGCTGTGACGGCAAAAGGGGTTACGTGTGAGGGATTTATGGATCATCGTCAGAAAATTTTCAAAATAAAATCTAAAAATCGCAATTTCAAGCTATCTTTGGTAGTGACGTCCAGGAAAAAAGATCCCCGTGGGGAAATGTTTTGAAATAAAAGTACTAGAAACGAATTTTAAGCTATCCTTGATGAATTGAGAAGAAAAAGACAAATATAAGCATTACGTTGAATCATCATCATCGAGTTTTCTGAGCAAATGAATATTTGATGCATTATAATGTTATAATGCGTAATTGAACAAATCTTGCTAGGCTTGCCTTCCCACAACCCTGCATAGTTATTTTTAATCAAATATTAAGCTTTTTTTTTCTTTTTTTTTTTTTGATAATTCAAGGGCTTGGGAGATGAAAGGGTTATGTGACAAAAGAGAAATTGCGAGTAATTAAAGTTCAAACTTTTATTGTTACAGTCTTTTCGTTCTCTGGTTTTGTCGTTAGTGTGCGTATGAACTTGGTCTAATGACATCTACCTTTTGATATGTATCAAGTTTTATTTGCTTACCATTGTCCAGAGTGTTAATTTTTAAAATGTAACATAGCCCCTTCATCTGCTCCAATTACTCTGGTGTAGTTTTCAAAAATTTTTAATAATCCCAAATTAGAATTGTCAGGTGCTCTTATATGAGCAACTTACCCTCATCGACTTTCCTCCTAAACTATATATAAGAAACGAGTTGATAAAAATATTACTAACACAAAGGTTTTTCGGGTTGTCTATGCTGTTTTTCAGAAATTTCAGATTGCCTGCAAAATTTTTTTTCAATAAGAAACAATAACTTTCCTGCGAATGATGCTGATTGGGCTCAAAATTATAATTTCCAACAAAAAATCACTAATACTACAATTTCACGAAACACCATTACCATATCCTTGAACTCTCCATGATTAACTATGTTAAAATAATTTCATATGAAAATGTTGAGCTTTTAGCTGAATAGTGTTTGTACACCAAACACGATTGTCTGATGACTATGAAAAAAAGCTATAAAAGCATGTCATTGAAATACTTTGCATCATTGTACTTTGTTTCATGTTTTATTGCCATTGCAAGTCAAGTAGCAATAGCATGTTTGTTTATTGTCTGAAGAAATTCATGCAGGCCATTATTTTCAATTTTTCCAGGGGGGGGGGCAAAGGGTGCAAACTCGCACTAAATATATTGCAGAAAAAAAAAACAACAAAAAAACATACATATTTATAATCGTGTTATGTTTCGACAATCCCGGAGGAGTGGGGGGCAATGACCCTCAAAAAATGACCTCTACCAAATAATGACTGATCTGCATACAAACAGCTTTCCTGTAATTTCTTGTCATAATTAATTTGAATAAAAGTAAGCTAATGAGGCTGAAAAATTTTCATGTTGTGTCCCACAGGATAACTTAAAAGGGTACAGTCTGGTTGAAACAACTTTCATGTGTTCTTGATTTCACCCCAAGACGTCTCATTTCTATGCTTCATTTTTTGATTTGAATATTTTTTTCTTACGTTCAAAACAGTTCAGAAAAATAAAGGACATAAGAAACAGATTTTTTGGCTCTGATTACTTAAGCTCTGATGGGTAAAGAGAAGACTGAAAACTGCTGTAAATCTAGAAAGACTGAAGACACCGGAATGGTTCCGTCCTATGTTTTGAGTTAATTCTTTCAAAAATTTTTGTATGAGTGAATTTCCATGAATTATGTGCTTTCTCTTGTGGGTAAATCAAGTAAAAACTGAGTGCATAATAATTTTCAGCGATGCTATCTGAACAAGCCAAAATGCAGGGTTAGTTTCTCATTTGAAGAGAAGAGCTGTTAGATACCCCAACTGAGAAAAAATAAATCTAAGGCACTTTATTTTTACCCAAAAAGAGAGCTTTTTTTCGGATAAGATATTGATTTTGATGTGCTTTTTGTGATTTATGTTTTGAAGATGAGTAAAAAGAATAATGAAAAAAAAAAAATATATACATGCATATTAGCTGCATTGTTGCAGATTTTGTTCTTTGAAATCAACTTTGAATGCAAAAGAGCTGCGTTTGACATATTTTGCAGTCTTAGCTAAAAGAGTATTGATCAAATTCTAGAAAGTGAATGTCGGTACAGAGGAAAGAAGGCTCGTTTAGTTTCGATGGAACTTCTTGTTTTCAGGTTAAGGTTCAATATTTACTGCTATGAAGCTAAATGACTAAATTAGTAAAAAAGAACTCTCTCTCTCTCTCTACCTGGGTCATTTTATGGAAAGTCAAAAAGCTTCATTAGGCTCAGTAGTTAGATTCAAGGAACGCAGACAGTGATAAGCAAAACAGAACCCTCCATCTTTCAGGTGTTAAATGATTTCATTTGTTGAAATAATGGAAAGGAAAGCCAGTTTTCCTCGTCAATAAGCTTTTTTCTTCTTTTTTAATAATTTTCACTCACACTTGCCTGCAAAAAATAAATAAATAAATCAAATAAAATAAAAAAATAAAAAATAAGCTTTTGGCATTGTGCAACTACAAGAATTCTTTTTTTTCTCCTAAAGCAGAAACAAACCTTTTCAAGATCAGACATATTGCTATCAGAGCCATAATGTGTACAGATTAAAAATATAACATTTGGATCTACAAGGAAATTGAATCATATCTGTTAATCTTACATGAAGATTTGCTTTGGATGAACTTTATCCGAATCACTTCTACAAAAAAAAAGAAAAAAAAAGAGAGAGACTTTTTTTTAATGTCAGAAATGTGACTTTAAAAACCTAACTAGAGGTGAGTGTTGTGTCACCTAAAAACGCATGTTATGTGCAGATTATTTAATATTCTGTTTGGTTTAAGACGATTCTAATGTTTTTTTTTCGTTATGCAAAAACTACCTTGCTTTGTTATAAGTAAGTGAATATAACTAAGTAAAACCCAGGTTTTTGCTTCCTTAACTCAAAATGCTTGTAAAAGAAATACAACCAAATCTTGCAACCAACTTCTTTTGGCTGCAAAAGTGCGGAAAAAGAATTTACATTTCTAATTGACTTGTGAATAATTGTAAAGTCACTGCTGAAGGTGTATATGATATATTTCAAGCAATACCAAATCATCATTTTTGCTCAAAGCAGAACTCGCATCTTGTGATTGCTTATCTCACTTTGCTGCACAAAATTTTAAAAAGAAAGAAAATGATTAAAAAAGTGCTTTTCAGCTTACAAGGGAAAAGAAAATTTAGAACTCCAATTGATCAAAAAACTTTTTTAAAAAGGATGGTGAGAGGGAGTAAAGCTAAAACATTTCTTTGAAAATATTATACAAAAATAACAATATAGTCTGCATCACTATTGTTGGCACTCAGTAAACTACAAAAGTCAATTACTTTTATACACCATGCTTGAAAAATTGTACACAAGAGTAATAAACTTGTTTTGTTAATGCTTGATTTTAGCAAATCTTTTCTTATTTGCAATCAATCTTGAAGTAGATTTGCTTCTAAACAAATGTTAACAACTGTGAGCAGGACTATACTGTGGTGCTACGCGCAAAAGTCGTATCTGCAAATGAGTTTAAACTGAGAAATTACTGTTTAAAGTATTGAGCCTCAATGTATTTAAGTCAAATAATTTACAAATATTACCCTTATTATTTACAAATTTATACTCTTGGCCTAGACCATAAAACATTGTGTTTAGGTGAAATATATACCAAAGAACCCCCTGGCGACCCTAACTCAATTTCGACACAATAAGTCCAGATATCACTTTTGTGCTTAGCACAGCATTATACCTCCATGAGATTTTTTCTCACAGAATGCTAAGTTTCTGCCTTAGGCCTGGCTTGGGGGCAGTTACTTACTGCTTCATACCGGAGCTTTGCATCAAAATTTTCGAGTTGAACCGTACCAAAAGCGGTTGCTCGCTGGTGTTCTAATTTCACATTAGCTACCAGTTTTTTTTATCGCTCTTTGCTCTATAAGAGGATTTCTGCCTCCAGCTTATTTAATTCCTATTCCATACTGATAAGTGCAAAAAACACGAAACTGCATTAAATTGATGGAAAAAACGAGTTGGTGGTGTATTGCATGTTTCTGCCTTAGCCCTCCCTGGCTTACTGCGTTATAAATCAGAAATGTAGTTTGTCTTAGCAGTAACTTGTTTAAAGTGTGTTCGAATTACAAGCTTTGATTGTGTATATTTTTGAGGAATCAAGGTGATAAACCAACAGAACACTGGCAAAAATGAGACTAACAACTTTGTGATAGAAATTTATTTCATGTAATTTACATCTTAAAATATGCCATGCAACTATATGCTCTGCAGTAAAAAAAAACTATCATAATTTATTGTATACATATGTACATGTTTCAAGTGATAAACATCAGGATGATTTTTCTCCAGTTATGGCAGCCTTTTGTTTCTTTTTAGATTTTAAATGACGTTCCCATTCTTTTTTGTGTCTTAAATATAACAGCATAGCTGCTTGAGCATCTTCAACCTGAAATCAAAATATTTGTGTAAGAACTAGAGATAAAACAACATAATTTAGCTTAATAATAATATGAATATTTCCATCCAATAATGAAACTATGCTTAATATATAACCTGCTTTTCTCGAATTTGGCATAAGTACTTGTACTTTAGTGCTTTAAAAACATAAAAGCATGAAGTAATATGTTGAAAAGCATAAGAAAGCGTTAACGCCGAAACACAAGTCTGCAGTATTAATGCACATTTGTGCTTTTATTTTTAAACACAAAGGTATTTATCAATTTCATGCAAAAACATTTTCTTCTTTTTAGTATAAATTTTCAGTATATTTTGCATATTTTAGTTAAGTATGGAATAGGGTTCATGGGAACTGCAAGCAAAACACTAACTTACATGCAATTTCATTTTTATTATTGTTTGTTGTAATTACTATGTGAATTAATCACACAAGGTAAGTACATTTTCCTTTTGAAAGAGTTCAGCAAAGACATCTTAATTTTTCATTTAATTGTTTTTTTTTAAAGTTTTTTTTAATGGTTCATCACTCAAAAATTTTGCACATCATTTAAACAAAATTAAAACTTCAAGACAACAATAAGTTGGACAGTGGAACCTAATTTTACATTGTTCGCTTCACATTTTGTTTTACTTCGGATGTAATTCTCTACTGGTCGGTGAAAATTGCTAAATTTTTAAGTCTTGAATTTATCTTTTCCGGAATGGTGCATTTCTTATCATTAATTGAACCAGGGTCCCACTCAAAAAAAAAAGGATGTATATGGATGTGTGTATGATCTTCATACAAATCCAGTTTAGGTTGGATCTTTGTCAAATTAGACAGGGAGAAGTCCTTTTATATTCATTGAGGAGGGGGGTGGGGATTTTGAAAAAAAAAAAAAAAAAATCCAAAGAGGTCTAAGTTTAAATTTTGAGTCGTAAAATTGCTCTTTTCTACACATTGCCCGGAAATTTTATTCTTTCCCTTTTATTTAAGACTGATTTTTGAACATGCATCACTTGACACAACTTTTATTTTCAAGGTACACTGTGCAATGCTGGGTGACGGACGCAGCTAATTAGCAAAAAATTGAAAAGCCAAAATTTTGGACATTGAATGCCATGATTCAGTTTTGTACAAATTATACATCTTGATGAATGCAAGCGCATCAGAAGAATACATTTGATGGTATAGAGTTGCTCAATTCAAATGAATGAGATATGAAGGCTTTGAAATGAAAAATTACATTAATAAAGAAAACAGTTTGTAATATTTTTATAAAATTTTACTTCAATCTTTAACAAAGATTTTGGGAAAAAAATAAATTATGTCTTTAACTATCACTATCATAAAAAAAATAAAAAGATAATACTTTAATTACCCAGTAAAAATTTTAGTTTTTAATGTCAAGTAAAGAAAAAGAAGGAATTTGACTGAAAGGTATAGATTTTCGAATTTTTCCTCATTTAAAAACAAAAAGAGTACATTATGTTATTACTAATAACAAAACAAGGTCAACATATTAATGACAAGGGACCAAAAATATCCCTTTCACAAATATGTCCTGAAATGCTCCCCATTATATTTTCATTAAAGATTTCATGTTAATGATGTTTAAAATTTTGTCATTCTGATGAAAGTGCTCGTCTTGTTCCATGGAATAGGAACCCATGTTAACTAAGTAACAAATGGAGAAAAAAATGTAACAGGTGGTGGCTATAGATATATGTATCATTATGATAGCCATAAATTTGAAGTTCTAGGGGTATAACTACTTTTTTCTACAGACTACTCCAACCTTTTCATCACTTCGTGAAAAGTATAGCTATAAAATCTCCATTCAACAAATTCAAAATTCGGATTAATTTCAAGAAATAAGATGACAAGTAATAAGCACAGATTAATAATTACAGCATAGGTAAAATAAATTACAGTAAAAGGAAGATTATCTTACAGAACTGTGTTCTCCTCCTTGAATTTCACAGCCAAGAAATTGAGATGTCAATTTCTTCAAAGAGGGAGTGCGGCCACCATTGAGATCACGATATGGTTTGTAAAGTGCAGTGTCCCGTATTTTCCACTTTGGGTGACTGATAAACAACACCTACAATGCAAAATGCTACTTAAAGAAGGTGCATATAAAATGGGCATCCAGTAAACAATTTACTTGAAATAATGATCTTAAAGATACATGGGACAGTGAGAAACAAAGTAGTGTTGTTGAGTTTTGAGTACACTTTCAAAGTTCAAATAGTAGGATAGCTTCTATTGATAAGTTTTTCTAAATCATGATGCATAGCAGTTTCTTCCACTGCTATGCTACTATAATCCCACTCTTGCCCTAAAAGAGATAAGAGATTTTCTATTATTTGTATTAATTATCTCTAAATTTCTTTCCACCCCTTTGCTTCTAGTGCTTAATATGGACAATAAGAGAGGTGGGGGGAGAAAATTAATGACATTTGTGATTAGATATATTATATGTACATGTAATGTGTTGCGCGTGTGAGGATGTTTAAAATAATTTGACATATTTTAGAAAATATGGAGCAGAGGAGAGCACGACAGTAATTACTTTGAATAACCTAAATTGTTAAGGATGAAATGAAAGATGGCAGGGAAAGAAGAAATGTGAACTGTTTTGATTTTCAACATTTAAGAAGGTTTGACATTTTGAACTTAAAAAAAAAGAAAAACCAACTAAAATTTAAGACAGAAACTCACAAAGTAAAAAATTCCATCAACACGAAACGATAAAGCAGTCTTGAGGGTGTAATGCAGTTAAATACAAATATTTTAGTTCAAAATTCTCTTAATATGGAAAAATATTTCACTAACCTTAGTTTTGTGTTAAATTTTAAAAATAAATTGTATAATGTATATTCATTTAAATGGGATTTTAACTTATTTATAGCTTCAGACGTTAAAATTCTAAAGACAAAATTTATTTTTTACTAGGGGAGTTTTGTAGTGATTTTGAATGAATTGAACGAAACTTCCAAGCCATGGCTATTTATGTATGTAGTAAAAAATATTAAGGTGATTATTGTTAACAAACCAAAGAAAGAAAAAACTTATTAAACTAAAAAATTCACAATGTATAAATAAAAAACATGCCTTTCTGGTATACTGCTATAACTACTCTTAAGCAGTAAATAGAGAGAGAGGGGTGAAAGGGAAAATATACAGGAGCTAGATTATATACCCTCTGTGATTGTTCAGTACACACACAAAATTGAATACATTTTCTTTTTCGATGAAAAAGGAAAAGTTTTGGACTTTTATACAAACCCAAACAAATTTAATTCCTACAAACCAAGCATGGGGTTGCCAAAAAGGGAAAAAAGAGGAAATTTATGCAAATTAGAAAACAGAACATATTTAACAGAATTTGCATAAAAAGACAAACGGCTTCAGTTTTATATGAACATCATTTTGATGTGAGACTAAGTAGGTAACAATTCCAACTGTTTTGGAATCAAAAGTTGTTTGAAAAAAAAAAATGTCTGATCTTGAATTTACAGATCCTGAAAATAGAACAGACAGGAACATTCGAAAATCAGCAACTAATGTTAAAAAACTAGCAGAGGAAAAAAACAAATAAAACCTAGAGCTCAATAGAGACAAATACAAAAAGGACAAAAATTGATCAAATCTAAGAACATCCATGCCGCTACATGTTTTATTCTTTCTCTTGATCAGTCTCAATAAATTTATTCACAGAAAACTTTTAACTTCATGAAAAACTGATATGAAACAACTGATACTAAAAACATATAGTATATTTTATTTCTACTAATAATGATGAAACAAATCAGATTAACAATAAAAATAAGCAACAGATCAACAACAGAACAATTTATGCTGAAAAATTAACAAACCACTATTCAGAAAACATAGCAATAATCAAAGTATCTACTCACATCAAAATCATGCTTTAAAGCATGTCCAACCACAACCCTATCCTTGATGATGCTTAATACTTCCTTTTGTACCTCAAATAATTCTTTACCTGAAATAAAAATATAATTAACTATATAATAAATGCCTCAATAAATAGACTTTGTTACATAAAGCATCTTAACAATGAAGAGGATTATTGTAAAATTATTTTTAAGTGTGGTGTTGATTTAAAATACAACAGTTTCTACAAAATATTGAGAGCTCTAATATTTAAAAAGAGCAATGAATGATTTTGTAGTTTTTTTTTTTTTTTTTTGCTACAAAGACAATTAGTACAAGTTACACTACAGCAGCAGAGCGAGAGAAACATTTTTTTCCTTGGCCAATAAGAAAAATTGCTTCAAGAAATTCCATCAATCAATAAATTGGTTATAAAAGATGAAAAATGCTTGCACCAAAGTTCCCATTTACTTTGAGAAATGAAAATTTCTGGCTTTTAAAGGTTTTTTAGGAAAAAAGCCATAAAATTCCAGAGTTTATTTTTGAATAAATTTTAAGATTACAATTTCCTTTGAAATGTAAGCAAAAACAAGCACTATTGAACATTTTCACAACATAGCTTTAACATTCATTATTTAATGCTTTGTTCCTTTGATATGATAAGTCTTTGGATTAGTACTTCCTTCCATACAATACATAATACATTTATTCTCGTTTCAAAGCTGTGGGTAAAAAATATTTTCATTAACCAATTGCCATTTTTTTAATAAATTGTTTTTCTTCTATGAGAAAACTTAACATTTTCATTCACTAATAACTTTAGTATTTCTTGAACGTGTTACATAGAGGCATACAGGGTATCTAATCTGTAATAAATTAACAGTTAAATAAAAATTTAAGTAACTTCATCTGAATTGCTGATTACAAAATTAAACCATATTAAAATGCACTTCAATCTTAACATTTCAATCAATACACTTTCCCACAGCATTAATTTTTAGAAATATCTCAATTTTGAGAAAGGATAAGAAATTAATCATTGATTTGAAGAATTTTATTACTCGGCTTTAAACTTTACCAACTGTACTTTGGTGATGCTGAACATGAAATGTAAAAAAGGATTTGGAAGATCTAACTAATTGCACATAACTTAAACTTCAAACAGTTAAATTTCAATATACATTATACAACTCGGTTTTTTCATTCATCTCTCAAGTTTATAAAACAAAAACCACGAGATGCAAAGTACATGACTACAGATAAGTAAATATATATATATATATATATATATATATATATATATATATATATATATATATATATATATATATATATATTTCCCAACAAGTAAATCTACTCTTGTTAGCCTTGTGTGTTCCTGTAGGTCTAATTTACATGCAAGCTCACGGGAGCTCGGCTTCTTTATTTCTTTTTTGCTTTATGAAAATGTTCATATTAGAGCGAATCCATACCGTTCACACATGAAAATAAGATCTGAAGACAATACTAGTCCCACATTCCTTTTGTTAGAAATAAAGCTCAGGGCCTCCTAACCTTCTTAATCTACAGAAGCTATCTGGATTTTGATGAAACCTTTCAATACAGAAAATAGGTTTAGAAAACAGAATATCAGAAAATCTCACCATCTACTAAATCTGAAGGTCGTACACCACTGATTTTGGTCCGGTAATCTGTTACCTCTTCTGTTGGCTTGACAAACACATCATAAATGCATTCTCCATATGAATTAACAATTGATACACGAGCAACAATAGAATCCATTCCTGCTGGTCCCGTTCCCACCATTTCACAATCCATCGCAACTGCATTTGTTAATCTAATTAAATAAAAAAATACTGTTTAATCAAACTGAATTTTAAAAAATTACTTTAGTATTATCTGCAAACGAAGGATTATGATTAAAAATTTCAAGTCATATGCTATCATTTTTCATGGAAAAAATTTCATTAAGTGTGATAGTTTGCTTAGTGCATTCTTTGCTAATAAGCTGGTATTCTGTAAAAAGTAAACTATTTTTATCCAAATATCAGCCAAGTGTACAAGATTCATGCAGAAAAAATGCAACAAACAAAATGTGCTTTTAACATACAATACAAACAAATATATTGCTAAATACGGATTGCCGATTACTGATTGATTACAGCAAATTGGCTGATTACTGATTAATTGGCGGATGATAATCAGTAGATTTATCTGCATAGCCAATTAATGATCAGGTTGATTATTTTTAAAAATACCAAATTTCACCATCAGTTTTTTTTCTTTTTGTTTATCAATTTTAAAAATTTATAAAGTTGCTAATTCATTTCCAAGCGATCTTTTTTTCTCCGTATTCCATAATTTCAAAACTTTATTTAACTTCTTTTAACAAAGTTTGATATTATTGCTATAGTCTGCTACTTTCAAAAAAGCCTATCAAGGTCACAAATTTTGCATCACCTCCATAGAGACCTAACTGGATAAAAAT
The DNA here is from genome assembly GCA_038373865.1 of Uloborus plumipes. Classification (NCBI taxonomy): domain Eukaryota; kingdom Metazoa; phylum Arthropoda; class Arachnida; order Araneae; family Uloboridae; genus Uloborus; species Uloborus plumipes. Next base: position 45,055 of record JAXGGA010005441.1, read on the forward strand.
AAGATCAAATGAATTGCCTTACCAGTTTCCATTAAGACAACACAAAATTTGTGACCTTGATGTGCCTTTTTTAAAGTAACAGACTACAAACATGTGATAAACATACTAACAACAAGTTATTACTTAACAATTGCCTGCGGATAATACGAAAATAATAGATCATGCAAAGGAAATACAACAGAGAATGCAACTAATTTTTAAAATTCTATTAAACATTGCCTAAATGTTGTGCAAAAACAGGTACATACAGCGACTTCACATTTAACAAGTTACACTAACATATCAAATTTTCGGGAAGAAAACTCTGCTCTCATGCTGTACAAATAAGAAACAAAAACTTTTAAAATCGTAAAAAGAACCACTTGATAAACACCATAGTGTGTATACAGAATTCTTTCAATGCTGCAATAAAATGTAGTAATTATAGTGATTTTTTTAAAACAGTGGCTGCAACTTTTATGAAGAATTCTGGCGGAAGAGCACCTTTATTATAAAATGTACACCTGAAAAATTCAGCTTTACATAGTTATAATGTTAAAGTAATGTGAGATTGAGAAAGTACCAAATATGCATTGCAGTAGCAATTTATTACAAATCATTTAATGAAGTTCTTAATGATAAAAGGTTTGTGTTATTTATTTATTTATTTATTTTTTTTGTCTTGTTTTCTTCTTCCTCTATTATTATTTATTGCTCACCTGATGTTATTGCTGGACTTTAAGTTTTCCTTCACATCTTCGTTCCTAAAAATAAAAACAACAAAATAATAGTTAGAAGATACAAACTATTCACTTCAGAACCACAAAATCATACTTTATTATAAGTATCACATTTAAATTTAGACAAGTTAATTTTTATTATTATCTCATTAGAGGATCTCTAAAAATCCCTAATGACTAATGGATCACAGCATATATAAGAAACTGAAACATCAAAAAATATATATTTCATAACCATAAACTCTACTTTACCATATGTTTTATACAAATTAACTCTTACTTATCTATTGGTAAACGGAAGTGTTAGAAATAAGCAGTCGTTAGTCGCATTTTATGATAAAAAAGTTTGATTTGACTTAGCCCTTACTTAGGGGCGGTTATTCACTGATTAATATACATTTACTTCGTTTCAGTTTAATTTACCATATTATTTGGCAACATGGAAATTGAAAGATTTGAATAGCTGTTATTCTTGATAATATTTTAATTGTCACCAGATTTTTTACTGCCAAAGACTCAGAGTTAATGAAATATTTCTTCTTTGTAAATATTGCTGATAAAGTAACATGAGCACCACTAACTAAATTTACCTTCGACGAAGGATGGGGGGGGGGGGGGGGTATAGTTATGAACGTAAAAACTAGTGTAAAAATTAGCAATATAATAAAACCAATGATTCTGGGGGACTTGCCCTTCTCTAACCCTTGATGTGTCTCAGCTGCTGAATACTTCTTAATATTTAACTGCTTAATATTTAAAAATAATGCAATAATTCCAATTACTGACATATCTACGTCATTGTACACATTTATATACTAGCTATCTCTCTCGAAGCGCAATTATAAAGCATGGAAGAAAATCAAACTGCCTGATCAAGAATGTTCAAACTTTTGCAAGGGAAGTATAGGACGTATCAGAACAACCAAGCTTCTCCAAATTGCTTTTTCATATGAACAAAGTGGTCAATACATCATGATAAAAAAATGCAACAAAGCAGGAAAAATGGAAAAGTTTGTCTGCACTGCATAACAATGCTATTTAAAGGGAAAAGCTCAGGAATGTGCTGAGCGATCCGAAAAGTGGGGCAAGCAGGGACGTCATTTCAAGTTTTTTTTTTGGGGGGGGGGGGGGGCAAAGGATCCAAACACAATGTAATTTCCTTGGAAAACATAAAAAACCACGCCCACTAATACATAAAAACATTGATTTCTCAAAGTTGGCGGAGAAGGGGGGGGGGCATTTGACCCCCCTGCCCCCCTAAATGACAGGCCTGGAAGCTAGATGAAATTAAGTACCTAAAAAAACAACTATTTTTTTTATTGCATAGGAATTGCTGATAATTCAAAACAATTCCTTAAAAATGCCTCTATTTTCCCAAATGATTGAGATGTATATGTACATATCAACAGATCTGCAAAAAAAAAAAGTGCCCAAAAGTTTCCTTTTCACTTAGGTCAGTGGTGTAGCAAAGAAGGGGGGGGGGGGGGGGTAGAGAGGTTAAAAAAAAACCAACAGATTTTGCTTTTAACATTGCTGCCATTGCACATGTAAAGACTGTTTTGGTTTAAAAAAACCTTCCAGAAGGAAATTGTGGCTGCGCTACTAAGACAGATTTCAAATTTTAAATAAATTTTTCAATATTGTTTGAGAAAGCAGTTTCTTAAACATTTAAAATTCTTTTTGTTTAATATTAATTTATGGGTAACAGATGAACTTACTTCTGAGAAAAATTGAAAGAAAATTGATCAGAGCCTTCCTTATTCTGATCCTCTGAATGTTTTGAAAAAGCAGATGAGTTTTTGGCTAATGACTGGGGTTTCTTCTTATAAGGAGAAGTTTTTGGCTTTGATTTTGCATCATTTATCATCTTCCCTGGACTAGAATTGGTACCATTGCTTTTTACCACATCTGTTGCTATATCTTTTCTCCGGAAATTTTTCCTTTCAGTTTTATGAACAATTGAAGAGTTACCAGCCTTTATTTGTTTAGAGGAAGTCTCGCCTTTTTTATCCTTATCAATCATGTTACAGACCTGGAAAGAAATTAACATGGAAATCAGTTAGGCTATTATATATAAAAAAAATTCTATCACTTTATGTTTAGAGAAATAGAAATAGAGATAAAGGACATGAAGAAGTACTGAACATACAAAATAATGAAACGAACTTAGTTATATCTAACACTCAGTTTTTGAACGTTTACACTTTTTGTTCATCTTCAATCCACTTGAAAGAGGAGAAGGTCATCAATTTGTGGCTTTTTTTTTTTCCTCTACACAGGAAGAAAATTTGCCAGATTTTTATTATAATTAACTCTCATGTCCTGCCTGTAACTTAGCATTAATCGCTTGGATAGAAAGTATCCAGAAAATGTCAAATGAAATGGCCAAGATTAACTTCAGTTTGTTCATTGAATGATCTGTAATCAAGTATAAAGTTTTTTTTCTAATAAAATATATGTATTTTAATATTGTGCATAAATTCGTTTATTTCTGAAGTTTTTCTCTTTTCCTAGATCTTGTGCAGAATTTTGCACTATCTTCCACGAATGAAAATCATAAGTCTGTTGTGCATTCCATGTTTCTCAAAATCAAGAAATCAACATATCTTGATTAAGACGGGGTTTTTTTTGTTAGTTACAGATCATGCAAAAATTTACCTAATCTTTGAGTGAGAACACTTTTAAAAATAAGAAAAATAGGTTTTAAGGCATTTTTGTTTCCTTTGCATTTGAGAACATAAATTTATTTTTTAAAAGAAAAATAATTTTAACTAAATGCTTGGAATTAAAAGACAAGTTTCAAAATCTTTTCTATTCTTAGGGGTGAACAATCTTTTTCAGTGAAGAGCCACACACGTAACAGGAGCTCAATTGGAGGGCCATGCATTAACAAGAACTCTAAATAATTTAATTTTTACATTTTTTAGTTAGAAAAATTTCCATTCCTTACGTGGTAAGTAGTAAAGTTAAAAAATGGCGGCTAAAAAAATTTCTTATTTATCTCGAAAAATACGTTTCAGTTCTTACTCAATATGATTTATACCGTACAGTACTTAGGAAATAACAAAAAATAACTTAACCTGAAAGCCCATGCTAAAAAATTGTTAAAAAATAACAAGTAAACGAAACCCTAAAATTAGACGTGAATTGGGAGAACACATAAAAATATGCTACAATTGCAAAGCATTTAGCACATCAAAGCTAAATAAGCAGGATTCTCAAATTTTAAACAAAGCTTTAAGCTATGGAATATTAAAAAATATGTAATATTTTTCTAAATGGCATTTTTTTCTTTTCCTTTTTTTTAATTTTTTTTTTCATGGCATGGTTATTGTCATAAAAATTCTTAGGTTTGCTGAATCAGAGACTTGTAAGCTATAAAGGTCTGGTGTCCACTGGTTAGTAATTGAAAATTGAAATTTTCATGTCTGCATTTTTCCCCTAAGTCCTGAAATCTTTCTTTAAACGAATTTTGGAGCTTTTTTATTTGGTGTGTCGACTTTAAAATATAACTAGGAAAACCTTCTTTTACTTTTTCCTTTTCCTCTGAATTAAAATGAAACTTTCTGGGAAAAAAAAAGAAATTTTCCAAAAATAAAAAAATTCCAAAAAAGGTTTCTTATTTTTTATTTTTCAGCGCAAGAAAAAATTAAATGCACTCGCTAGCTGCACATCAGTACGTGTGGGCCGTATTTGGCCTGCGAGCCGCAGATTGTGCACCCCTACTATTCTGAACAATTTTTTTACTTTTGCAGTACCTACAAATTCAAATAATGAAAATACTCTTTAAACACGTTCGAATAATACAGACTTTGGTGTTGAAATTAATGCTTATTGATTCTTCTACAATTTATACAGGCGGCAGACCTAGATAAAATTTAAAACCGTCTGCAAACTGTAATAACTTCCATAAAATTTTCTACAACAAACTGCTGCACTTCTAATGAGTGTCATGCCACTGCCAACAATAAAACTAAAATTATTTACTAATGGAGTTACCACTTTGCATTTGCACCCAGGATTTTTGTTCAATAAAATTCCTCCCTTTTCGGTATTATTAATTGGGAAATCCTCAAAATTGGCAACCGACATTTGTCGCTCACAAAAAAAAGTGATACTGAAAATTTGACAGTAAAACTCTAAGAACCACATATTTCTAACCGAGCAAGTCGTCATTAACAGCAGTTCTCGTATTTCAAGGTTAGTTATATTACCACAACAGATATGCTACATTAAGCACAAAAGATAGACTATGGTGCAATGCCGACGCCAGTGTTAGAAAAGGGCTTTCATTAGTCTCATTTTGTAACTGAAAATTTGACGCGTAAAGTTTCGGTCGCACTGAAGCATCCTTCCGGATGTGAAGCACATGATTGAACTAAAGAATGAATATGTAAGCATATTTTTAAAATGCAAACAACTTCGTGTTTAGAAGAACATTATCTTACTGTATAGTTTGCAATTTTTTTAAAAATCTGTTATTGATGAAACGTAGTATTTATATTTAATATACACTGCAATGCAAAAGTTTAGACAAAATGCTTTCAAATTTCTACTGCAGGTACACAATATGGTCCCAAATACGTGTGTGGAGTTCTTAAAACTATAACTGGAATCAAATTTTAGATATTACAAAAGACATTTTTGTACATTGTTGCAAAAGTTTAGACAATAGTCAGATTTTATGCAAATATCCCTTGAAATGTGATTGGTGGAGGAAATGCGGGACTGTATTATTCATTTATAAAGTGCAGAGATTGCTGAATAAATAATCAAAATCTCAAAAGCTCTTTAGTTCTCGTGTAAAAGATGAGAAAGTTTGGAAGCCGAAATTTGAAAATGAACCTACTTTATTAATTTTTTGTCTTTTAAATCGGCTCTAGTATGGTAGTACATTGTTATTTACTTTGTGGAGAGCAAATTTAGACATATGCGTATCGATCAAAAAGTCCAAAAAAATTATATTTCTTAAGGATGAAGGAATTGAAAAAACGGCTCAGACTGACGATTCGCCCCTTAATCCTGCAAAACTTCACCTTGAGTCAAAAACAGCATGTGACAGCATAAGTAGATAAGATGAACAACTGAATCGGAATGCATAAAAAAAAACAAAGAATTGTGCCTGAGCCTTTTCGGACAGAGTGTCCCAAATAAGCCAGATTTTAATGTGAAAAGCAGCATATGTATCATCGTGACTAAAAAATGAATGGTCCTTTTAAATTATTAAAATTTTAAATTATTAAAATTGGGATGGCCTAGATGGATTATAACTCTTTTCGCAGGACTTGAGAAAATATCCAATGATCATATGCTGTGCTGCTTTTACCAATAAAATCTGGCTTATTTGGGACACTGTTCGAAAAAGCTCAAGTACAATTCTTTGTTTTTTTTTTTTTTTATGCATTCCGATTCAGTTGTTCATCTACTTATGCTGTCACGTGCTGTTTTTGATCCAAGTTGAAGCTTTGTAGGATTAAGGGACAAATTGTGAGTTCGAGCCGTTTTTTCAATTCCTTCATCTTGGTCTTTTGATCGATACGCATGTCTGAATTTGCTCTCTACAGAGTAAAAAACAACGTACTACCATACTAGAGTCGATTTAAAAGGCAAAAAATTAATAAAGTAGGTTCATTTTCAAATTTCGGCTTCCAAATTTTCTCATCTTCTTTACACGATAACTACAGAGATTTTGAGATTTTCATTATTTATTCAGAAATCTCTGCGCTTTATAAATGAATATCAAGTCCTGCATTTCCTCCACCAATCACATTTCAAGGGATATTTGCATAAAATCTGACTATTGTCTAAACTTTTGCAACAATGTAAAAAAATGTCTTTTGTAATACAGTAACCCCTCGTTATATCGCTCATTCGGATATATCGCTCTTTTCTGTTGTTCCCCCCCCCCCTTTAAAAAAAAAAAAGAATTTTAGTTTGAAACCATTTTTGAGAAAATATGGATGGTGTTATGCAAAAAGGAGTTAACCCACAAAAACCTGATTTTGAGATAGTGGGCTTTAAAGTCAACAAACTCTGGCAAAAAGCATGGAGCTCTATATCAATATACCAATGATATGTTGCCATGAAATGCTGATAGGGCTTAAATATTTTTGCTTAATATAGAAAGCAACATATTTTACCATCACAGTTGTATAACTCATTTTTTGATGTTTTGTGAGTTAACTCCTTTTTGCATAACACCATCCATATATAAGGTGCTCAGAAAAGGTCTCTTTCTCATTTATTTTGTCATCAATGAACAAAACGAAGGTTCTACTATTCTTCTGAATTCGCTGAAAAGAAGCAGCAAATTCCTGTCACTCAAACTTGCATACTGCAGAAGTTTGGAAACTACTGGACACTTTCTTTTGTATTGATACAATGAGTGAAAAGCATCTGTTAGTAATGTGTAGTAGTAATCTGTAAAAGTTATATTTTTTTGTTACTTTTGACTGAAAAAAAAAAGCTAATGTTCAAATAAATGAATTTTTATGTATGTGCACATATAATTTACTTGCATACTGGATAGAAATCTATTTTTAATGACCTTGGTTATATCGCGCTTTCGGATATATCGCGCTTTTTTCTTGTCCTCCGAAAAGCGCGATATAACGAGGGGTTACTGTATCCAAAATTCGATTCCAGTTATAGTTTTAAGAACTCCAGACAGGTATTTGGGACCATATTGTGTACCAGCAGTAGAAATTTGAAAGCATTTCATTGAATAGTTTACTTTTTATTCACATATTTGCCATTTGTCTAAACTTTTGCATCGCAGTGTATATTGCTTAAATATTGGGATAAATGAATGAAGTGAAAAGGCAGCACAAGCACTGCGACCACAGGTCTTTTGTATTATCCCCGTTAGGATCCTTAGTAGAGCCTAGCAGCTGAGACAAACTTAAGCAGATGTCTAACAGGAATGCTAAACAGTTCGTGGGATCTAAACAATGGTACCCCAAATGTTCAAACCTGTGGGGAGAATAAAAATCACATTTGCACAGAACATGCAATGAGCTTTCTTCTGCCTCTGCAAGCTGGGTCATCAGTGATACCCAATAAGTTTAGGTGCCAATTAAGAGAACAGTGTAAAGTGAGAAGTCCGATGGACATCTTGATCTCCTTTCTACTCAAACTTAGTAGCTCCCTGGACCTCAGCCAGGGTTGACGTTGGTTGAGAGCTTTAGCTTTTCTCTGTGAGTCGGACTGAAGCGAAATGACATATGAGTCATTCATAAGCAGGTTTCTTATAGTATTCCTGACTTTGTTATAGGGCAAACCAAGAGCAGGTTCAGGACCCACAAATGATGTATTGGAGCCCAGTTTGGCAAGCTGATCAGTAACTTCGTTTCCGTCAATGTCACGATGGCCAGTAGAGATGAGCCGGGCTCGGCCCGAGCCCGAGATGGACTCGGGTCCTTTAACTTCAAGCAGCTTTCGGGCTCGGGCGGGTTCGGGCTCGATCTCATATTAAGATATATTAAGATAGTCAGTTTTTATACAAATACAACATTCACGGAATAAAATAATGGGGTACTTAAAGAGCGTGAGAACAGTTTTTCTTAATGGCAGAATTGCTTTGTTCAGGAAGAGTTTCAGAGAAATGACATCTATCACCTTATCTCCCACTCCCATACATCGTTTCTCAACTTCCGCACATCGGAAAGCAAGCGATCTGCTGGGCAGGGGTGTAAATGGTCAGTAGAAAACAGTAGAAAGTGGGGACAAATGACACAAACCCCCGTGGTGCTTGAAAGGCAGTTAAGAGACAGAAGTCAAAACGTTTTTCTCTGATTGAAGGTTGACTGTTGACAAAATTCCTACGAATCTGGAATGAGTATTGTAAATAGTCATGGGGGGGGGGGGAGATCTTTTTTTAGATGATACTTACTGCTATCACGATATACCATATGGCAGTGCATCTCAAGTGGAAATTAAAAGTATATATAGATGATTGACACACTCGGGCTCGGGCCGGATCGGGCTTAAAAAAAGACAATATCACTCGGGCTCGGATTAAAAATTCTCGGGTTCGGGCGGGCTCGGGCCTTCAAAAGTGAGCCCGAACTCATTTCTAGTGGCCAGGGACCCAGTAGAAGGTAACCTTGTTCTTGCTGGCGAGCCTTACCATTGCATTGTGGCACTCCCAAGCTGACTTGGTAATAAAAAAAAAATATTGGGATACATATTTTTTTCAATAACACCAAAGTTGTTCATTTTACAGCCTAGGAGCTTATACTGGGCATCACCATAACACCTAAATTTGAAATTTTATTTTTAACACTGACCGACACTGTTACAATTTTCGTTCATTGTAGTAATAGCATCAAAAAAGTAAATCTTTTAATAAAGCAAATGGAATTTAGAGTACAATAAATTTGTAAGTAAATTTATAAGTACAATAAATTTATAAGTTCACAACTCTTGCGATTTGAACAAGAAACAATTGTTTTTATGATTTAAGAGTACTAAATGCTCTTTTAGAAGGAAATAACAACACTGAATTAAAATACATTTCACATATTAATAAATAAAACTGAAATTAATAAAACGACAGAATACCTACTACTTTGTTTGAATTAGCTGTGATAAATTTAACATTAAAAATATTTTAAAACAAAATCATTACTGAATCAATAAGTAAATATCACCAGAAAATTCTAAAAACTAAGCTTTCAGCACGAGATGTAAAAAAAAAAAAATATTACAACACATACTTGTTGCAACTGGCACCAATTCGACGAACCGTCGTAAGAGTTAGGCTGAATTATAACCTTAAGTTCATCAGAAACTTTAGGTTTCGGCTTTATTGGATAAATCTTCTTCGGTTTTTTCTTTTTCTTTGCTATAGTATTTGACTTAGAAAATACCATTATACAGCGTAAACAATATTGGCAGCTTAAATATCCTACTACAACATAAACACTCCAAACAGCATATCTCTTTTTGAAAATTCAAACAACAGTGAGAGAAATCTCAAGATCTTCAAGTATGACTGATGCAATAGTATTCAAAACAACTGTAGATTCATATGATCATCAATTTATTTACATTTTCCACTAATTTCTTTCACAAAATCAACAAAATGCGTTACCGTTGCCATGATGCAATGACGAACTCACAGTTACGGTCATAAGGTATACCAACGAAATAAAGAAATACTAAAAAACAAATCACGACGTCTGAAAGCTTTTAAAAGAAATCTAATAAAGAAAAATATCTAAATTATTATTATCCAATAATGATTTCACTCAAGGTGCAAAATTGATTTACATTGTTCGAAATAGGGCAGTAGCAGCCACGTGCTTTTTTGCATAGCAACGGAGCCTAGCAACCGTTAATGATGGACAAGCAACTCCACGTTTACCGTATATGTAGCATGGCATTGCGAGTGGCATTTGTTTTTTTTCACCTTTTTTAAAGTGTAAAATGTATTTCGAGTCTTGTGCAAGCCTTCATAACAAAGCAAAAAAAAAGATACATTGATAAAATCAAGATCATTAACAATTAGGAGCCGTATTTATTAGGACTCTAGTATTTATTAAGTAAAAATGAATTTTAATCAGATGCGCAGCTAATTTGTCGTACAAATACAAATAAAAGAAAAAGAAGGATCGATAGCTTCACAGTTAATGAATATTTTTGAATTGATAACAATCAAATCCTATCAAAACAAGCATATTAGCTGACAGTTTGTTGTTGTTCTACTTAGTGGTTAAAAACACTGAGAGTTTGGTAAATAATACTTTTTTAAATGATTAATGCGTTGAAAATGAAACATCAGTATGAAATACAAACAAAACAAGCCTAAACTGACAAAAAAAACTGGCCAAAATAACAGTCAAATCTACAAGAAAAAAGATTACAGAGTGAATCATCGGTAAGAAAAGCAGACGACATTTCGAGTATGTTTAGCTGTCATCAGCACGTGGTGTTTGTTTGTCCATCAGGATGACGTCAGCTGCTACTGCCCTATTCAAGTGAAACACGAACAATCGCAATTTTTTTTTTGGGGGGGGGGAGGGGATAGGGTAAGACATACTAGCCCCCCACCTTTTTTACACCCTTAAAAACAATGTTAAAAGTGATTTTTATTTATTTTATTTGAAAATTTATTTATACTTTTTTTGAAACATTTTTTGTGAGCAAACCTCAACGCAATAACTACGTATGACGGAATTACCCCAACGGAGTAAGGAAAAATCTCTCAATTTGAGGGGGAGGGGGCGCGAGACCTCCCCCCTCGGACCCTCCCTTATATATGCCTTTGGCCTTGTTGCAGTTATAAGCCGAACGACTTATCATGTTTAATTCGAAAAGATTAAAAAAACACCATACAATTGAATGCTATCTACCAATGTTTCGCAAACCACAAGATGGCAGCCAGTTAAAAGGACAGTTAACTGAGCTTCCGAAACGGCTTCAGTGGATTCTGCTCATGTCGTCTCCTTATCATTCGTAGCTCCATGATTGCGATCGCCTCGAAGCAATTGCAATGGTGTTTCACTTGAATTCTGCCCTGAAATTCACGAGGTCACTCTGAATACGTAACGTCACTAATGGTTTTTTTAGCGGGACTAGTTCCGATTCTTCACGTGCACATTTGTACCATGGATCATATAGCTACGAGTGATAACATTCGTAGCTATATGATTTGTACAAATGTGACGGCCAGCAAAAGTCTCTGGGCCCAGCTAGAGGCTGGTCCTAACTAACTTTATAAATTCTTTTATTCTATCTGTTTTCCAAAAAAGTCTTTAAAAAGCTTTTATCTTAGAAATGTCAAAAAACTAAAGATGAATTCACACTTTTCACTCGTATTTCACAGATTTAGTTTTTCACAGATTAGCACAAACCGTTGGGGAATGGTTGGCCAATGGTTTTACTGCACGGTCGGCCAACGATACGAAATGGCCGCTTTGGCGACCATTCCCCAACAGTGGAAGCCCGACGATGGGCCAACGATGGCCCAACCACAGAGTGCCGACGGTCTTCCCAACCGTCGAAAAATATTTTTTCTTTCATTCCTTTTTTTTCCCCCCATGAAAAATACCCGGTGCAGCAATCCCAAACCGCTCTCAACAGGATTGACGCTTTGTTCCCGCTCCGGGTTTGAACCCCGGACCGTTCACTTACGAGCTCCGCGCCATATGATCACACCACGATTCCACGGCTTCGGAAGCGTCTGTAAGCTTTTTGTACGTTTACGATTTCAGTGGAATTGATGTTTTTCATCTTGCATTTTTCGATAAGTCATTTTAAATCAGAATGAAGAATAAAAAATGAAACATTGACGATTTTTTAACTATATGTCGAAAATTATAATTCTGAAGAAGAGAGTATATTATTTCTGCTTTTTTAGACACAGAAATTGACGTCTGCACAATAAAAAATGTCATCGCGAATCTTTCTTCGATGAATAATAATATTTCAAGTAACATTTAAAAATGCAAAGATAGCGTTATTTATTTTTAACTTACATACTACAAACAGTTTTAAATACTCTTTGTCGAGATTTATAATATAATACTTGGAGTTTAGTATTTTTCATCTTACAACGAAAATAAACTTTCATAGTTAGAACAAATTATCTTTATCAAATGATTAATAACTGATCTTTTTATTGAATCTTTATTTTGAAGGTTTTCACGAAATCGGCGAAACATGTTTCTTAAAAATGGGAAAACTAAAAATATTTTGCAGCAAGCGAAAAGGAATTGGGTTAAATCTGCGGATTAAAGAAAATAAATGTAAAAATCGTCCGGAAAATGTGTTATTATTATTATTTTACTGTAAAAAAATATATTTTCTAAAACTTTGCCGTAAAGCATGAAAAATGCAATGAAGCATTGTAGAAAACTTTTAATTTAAATTTATTTACAATCTGGAAAAATTAGAAAATACTTTCGGCAAAGTTTTGCCGGTTTCCCAACGTAGGCCCAACTGAATTATTTTTAGTAGGGCCAACTGATTTCAAATTTGGATGGGCCATCAAAAATTTTCGTGGTTGGCCCAACAGTTTGAAGAAACGGTTGGGCCATCGTTCGCTTACTGTTGGTCGGCAACCAACCGTTCCCCAACCATCACTTCCGTGGGAAACGGTTGGCCAACCATTCCCCAACCGTTTGTGCTACATGGGGGTCCTTCATCGGAATATCGATAAAAAATTAGTTGATATTCATTTATCACTCTTCTTGAAACACCTTACATTTTTGTAGTTCTGAATAAATATTATGCATGTTCAGAATGTACGAGGGTTGAATGAAAATAAATGCCTCCACTTTCCTTAACTCCCTAACAAATGGCAGCACTGGTATACGGCAGGCATTGGCTTGTTCCGCAAACTGTCTTCTACGGTTCCAGTTGGTGAGAAGCCTTTGCAGTGAACGGTTGGGATTTTAGAGTGTAAAGTATGGAACCCTGCGCAGATGGTCGGTCAAAGCGATTTAAGCAACGTGAAGTCATAGAATTCTTGACAGCAGGAGATGTTACCCCAAAGGAGATTCATCAGAGAATGCAAGCTGTTTATGGTGGCTTACGACGGCTAACAAGTGTCCAAAAGGAAAAGGGAAATGTGACCACACACCTCACTTACCACCACAGCAGAACTTCAGAGACTGAGTCTCACAACCACACGGCATCCCACCGTCTAACTCCCATCTGTTCCCAATAATGAAAGAAGATCTACGTCCATCATAATGCCTCTGATGCAGATGTTGAAAGAACTGTGAGGCTGTGGTTGCGGTAACAGAGCGTCGACTTCTTCCGTGACGGTTTCAGAAAACTGGTTTGCCGTTGGCAGAAATGTATCCAATTGTCTGGTGATTATGTGGTAAAATGAATATTGGTAATTAAAGATCGCATTTTAAGGATTATTTAAGCGTTTGATTTATTAAAATACAGTAGAGTCTCGAAAATCCGAGGTAATTGGGGCTCATGCCACCTCGGATTACTGAAAACTCGGATTATCCGGAAAAAATTCTTAAAAGCAGAAACGTAACACTTTTCGATCATCATTAGTGAGATAAACTTAATTTCAAGTCGTTTTACATATCAAGTTATTATTTCCAAAGCATATCTTAATATTATTAAAAGCAGTTCACTTTGTGTTAAAATGAGTAAAAACCCGAAAAAGCGACGTTTAAAAACACAAATAGATGAAGTTAAAATTGGCGAACATGTTTCAAAAGCCTAAAGCTTCCTTCTTCAGCGCCAAGCAAGAAAGGGAAAGAAACAAAGTGCCGGGAGAGTTTAAATAGCAAAGGAGCAAAAGCTAGGCCAATCAGGTGTCAGCGTGTGCCGAGTCCTGATTTGGCGTTGCGTTGTCAGAAAATTTAAAAGCATGAAGTAAAATTGGCGAGATGTGTGGAACTGCAAAAGATTCGTTACAAATATTACTTAAATTTTTATGAACATGAAAGGCTTCTAAGAAATCCAACTCGCCAACAGTTGAAGGTCTGCAAATAATTTTAGCTTCGGAGAAAACAAATCTATGGCCCATTTCCCAACAGTGTTTCGCGATTGAAGATTTTGAGAGTTCTTTCTTTTTAACATAATTTTCATGTTCCTTTAACCTAAATTTTAGCGCCCTTCGGGTCTGTCCGACGTAACCAATTTGACATTCACATTTTATGTGATAAATGCCCCACTGATCAAATGGTTGGATGGGGTCTTTTAACTTGGAAAAAGTTAGTTTGTTGATGGGTCTGTAAATGACATGAAAATCGAACTTGCTGAGTATTCTGGAAATGCGAGGAGAGATTTTTGAATAAAATGGTAAGACAACGAAATTGGTGGAAGGAACACTGGGTTTTTTGTGGGATGCACTGCGGTTCGAAAGTTTATTATAAGCATTGTCAATGATTTGATAAGAATAACCTCTGTCAACGGCCACACTCCTTAAGAAATTAAGTTCATCATTGAGAAGTGATTTGTCGGAACATATATTAATAGCGCGGTTAACAAACGTGTAAAAAGCAGACATTTTTTGTTTTATGGGATGACAGGAGCGAGAATGTGGAGGAAGACAAACAGCAAATGGTTTTCGGTAAACGGTAGTGGAAAATTGGTTATTGTTTTTTGAAATGAGTACGTCCAAAAAGGGCAAAGAATTATTACTTTCAAGTTCGGCAGTAAACTGAATGTTGGGATCAATGGAGTTCATTAAATCAATAACCACAGGAACTATTTCCGCTGTGCCGTCCAAAAGGGTAAAAGTATCGTCGACGTATCTAAGCCAAAGTGGAAAATCAAATAATTGAAAGAGTTTTTGTTGAAAATAATCCATATACAATTCACTTAAGACCGGACTTAAGGGGTTACGCATAGCAAGCCCTTCGATTTGTTGATAGAATGTACCCCCAAAGACAAAGGTAGTGTGTTTAAGGCAAGTTTCAGTCAGATTAACAAGTTCAAAAATTTCGCGGTCAGTGTGGTGAAATTCGCGGAGTCTGTTTTTCAGACACTTCAAAGCTTCAATAACAGGTACGTTGGTGAAAAGAGATTTGACATCAAAAGAAACCATAAGTAAATTGTTGGGTTTGAACTTACGAACTTGAACTTGTCAACATCCTTCGTATATCCCCTCGGATTAAGCGGAACCTCGGACTTTTGAGACTCGGATTTTCGAGACTCTACTGTATTCCCATCCAAACCCAAGTAATGAAGATGGAGGCATTACTTTTCCTTCAACCCTCGTATTCTAATGAGAAGATTTATTAAGTAACGCGCACTTCTTTACCACAGCATTGCAATAATTGGCGTTCATTGCTACCGAAATTAATATTATTTTGAAAAAAAAAAAAAAAAAAACAGAGACCATGGGTACCCATAGCAGGGGGCGGGGATAGAGGGCGATCGACCCCCCCCCTCCCCTCTTCTATCAAGCCAGTCAAATTTCTTTAGTCAAAAACTTACTTAGTAACTGAATCTGCATTGAATTTACTTTCATAATTATAACAAGGCATTTAAGATAACAGATATCTATCTTTCTTATAAGGAAAAGTACATAAATAAATTTGTCTAATTTCCCAAAACTGAAAATTTTCAGTCATCTATGTATATATTTGACAGAAAGACGTATTTGCTTTTTTCAATTAAAGCTTTACAACATAAACATTTTCTAAGCACCCTTCGAAAATTACACATATGGGCGCCTATGACAGAGGCTAATTAGCTTCACATACGCATAGGACAGCGAACAAAGCGTCTATGCTTCCGGACAAAAGTTAGTAAAATTTATTTTTGGGACTCTAGTTCCGCCTAAAAGGGCTGTCGCAATATCAAAAAAATAAGTGGAACTCATGTTTTTTTTTTTTTTTTTTTTTTTTTTTTTTTTTTTTTTTTTTTTTTTACAAGTGCATATATCGAAGTCCATCTTCTGATTAAGAAGAAGGTTATTTGGCTATCATTAGAATTGGAGCACAGGGACTTCTGATCCAAAATTTTTTTGAAATCAATCAAAGCTTAGGTAACGCTAGCGGTGAGGGTGGGTTCCAGGACTCTCCCGAATTCTGAAAGTGAAAAATAAAAACGGAAAGTTTAAACGATCATCGGTAGTGTTAGGGGAAAACGTTTCAGTTTCTCACGGTGGAAGTTTTTGGAAGTTACTAAACGCCGTGATTAGAGGATAGAAGGGATAAGGTTCGAGGACTCTCTCTCAGAAAGTTTTTTTTCTTTTTTGTGAAATTGTTTGAAGTGTTTTTTGAAAGATTCAAATATTTATATTGCAACGTCGTACCTCTTGATTAAAAAAAAATAATAAAAAAAATTAAAAAAAAAAAACAATAAATTTATTTATTAATATTTACAGTAGAGCAGGTATTAACTGCTAACATCCAGCAACGAAGCAAATAGTACCAATAATCACAGTTCACTTAACTATACAGTGTACACTAGGGTGGTCCTTATTTTCGAAGATCAAGGGGAAAGAATGAATCAACTAAAATTTTAGCTCATTTGAACAATATTTAGACTTAGAGGTAGCTCAACGACACCGAACTTTCGCCTAACGTTAATTTTTACGCAATTCTGAAGTTTCTTCAATTTATTTATCTGTACGTATTGATATGTTCATATATTATTTATATATTTATTTATTTATAATAGAAGATATAATTTTCTCTAATTTCAAGTAAAATACTAAAAAACAAATCAAAAACTGCGCAAGATTGATCTCTTCCGCAGCGAAAGTATCACGTGCAAGAATGAGTATGACTCGACCTCAGTTTCACTTTGTATATGCTGTAAATGTAGTTCTGAGTTCTTAGTTTGTTTGCATGTGAATGGTCTCTTCCAGGGAAAATGCTAACCAAAAATCTTTTTTTATTTGATGGAATGTGCAATATTTTGAAATAAAAATCATAATATTTGAACTAGAAATAGTGATTAGTAAGAAGAAAGTAAATAGTAATTATGTAAACTAGATCCATGAAGAATGATAGAAGAAAGATTTCAGAAAGAAACAGTACGAAGGGAGAATGAAAGAAACTGCAAGGAGTCTAAATCACAACATTGAAGACAATTTTGTCAATGGATCTTCCAATCGAAGGCAAAGAAAAGAGAACAGAGCTGAGTCAACTCATAGACTTAAGAAAGAATTTCAAATACAATTTCCTTTAACTGTTCATTGGGACAGCATACTTTTGCCTGAGTTCACAGGCAAAGAAAAACTGGATCTCTTGCCTAATGCCTATTTTAGTGTCAGAAAGAGACATTTCTGAATTACTTACAGAAGCCAAGTTACCATCTGGAACTGGAGAAGCTGTCGCATTTGCAGTTTATGAAGCAAATGCACGACTGGGACATTGCAAGTAGCGTGAGAACAATATGGGCTGACACAACAAATCAAACACAGGTTAAAAAACCGATGCCTGTTCTCTTCTTGAGCAGAAAGTTCAAAGAGAACTTCTGTATTGCGTCATCATATTATGGAACTAATTATACACTGTTAAAAATTTTCCTGAAATTTTACGGCAAAAGTTACTGGCATCCATGTTGCCAGTAACTTTTAGCGTAAAATCCAATGCCACTGTAAAATTTTACGTTAGGAAAAACGAGAGATAAAATGCACAAGATTTGTGTGGCAAGGATCGAACCTGGAAACCTATATTCGCATACAGGTTTTGCGATCCACTGTACCAGATGGGACATGGCTGGTGAACGAAAACAGTGATAAGTGTTTCTCACAGTAAGTGAGGTGGTGCATCAATTGGCTCTGTAATTGTCTATTTTTCTTGGTACAATTTACTGTAAACAATTTCTGTACTGTAAACAGTACATTTTACAGTAATATTTACCACAAAAGTTTCTTGAATTTTTAACAGTGTACGATCAGTTTTTTATATCTGCATGGGGTTAAGCTCTGCTCCTGAAGTTCCAATTTTTAAAAGATTTTAATCATTACGGAAATTAATTAACAAAGAAAACTTCCAAGTTGGAACAAATGATGAAGTTGTTGCAGGTTTTGTTCTTGATATTAAAGATGGTATGTTTGGGTTTTGTTAGGAGCATTTGCAAAAGTTTCAGCCAAAAATGGATTATACGGAAATCCATTAGTCATTATATTTCTTGGAGGCGTTCCTCCACAGGGGGTGAGATTTTTGGTACCAAAAGCTGTCCATCATGCTCACTGGATGTCAAAAGTTATATACAGCATGAATATATGGATATTTAAATCACAGTTCAAGCTCATAGCAAGAGAAAAGAAAGGTTTATGTGGCGTTTACATATTTGTTGCTAGAGTATATCTTAAGCTTTGAATAACTGCTCGGGTAGCATCTGATGCACCCTATAATGAATTTCAACTACTAAACAAACTCTTAGAATTATTCACTAATAAATATCAATATTTCAACAGCAGCATCTCAAAAATTGGAGAAACATGTTTGTTTTGAAGATTTAATAGCATTAGCTATATTCGACAATAATGAGCCTCTTTCTACGAAACGCCATATGGTTAAAGCTATGAAAGATGTAAAAAGTCAAAATGATCCTCCAAAACTTGCTAGTATAAATTTAAAAACGTTCAAAGAACAAAATTTGGAGGATTTTGTGACAAAATGATTACAGTTTGAACAGATGGGAATTCCAGATGGATTTCTTAAAGTCGATCGACTTAATTGGAATGACAGACAAGATTTTTATCAAACTTCAGAAATTGTGAATTCTATGGCAGTTATAAATGATTATGCTGAATGTGGTATAGCACTTATTCAAGAGCTCAGTGGCTTATTAACAAAATATAAGTCCCAATTCCAATTATTAATGCAAGTGGTTGAGGAGCACAGAAGTGAATATCCAGGCCGTCACAAACACTGTTAAGCACTAAATCATCTACAGCAAAACAATAATGTTCCTACTTTTTTCATTGTATTTAAAGCAATTATGTATACATTTTCTTAATTCATATCTATATTTTATAACAGCATAAAGTAAAATGATTTATAAATTGCTTTGTTATGATTTCATGCTATCATTGACTTATTAGACTATAGCTTAACTTCAAGCTCATTGAGCTACCTCTAAATTTCAATATATTTTGCTAAAACTTTTTGGAGTTCATTTTCTTCCTAAAAGGAACCATATTAGGGTGTGAGACCGAAAAGAAATCGAAATTTTGAAAGTCATTCCTTTTAAGGACCACCCTAGTGGACCCCTGCATTAAAATCCAAATTCGTAAAACGTTACATCGAAATCACAGCGCAGGTCTTCATAAAACAGAGTTAAAACAAACTCAACCAGGACAACGCTGTTAAGACAAAAAAAGATAAAAATCCGTCTCTGTCTGGCTATTTTATAGAATTCAAGAATGTTTCAAGATCTATGCGGTTTATTCTCGTTCAAGAATTTTCATGGGAAACCATGCGTAAAATGCAAATGGTACAAGGGGGTTGTCACTCAATTCCAACTGCAATTTTTAATTATGTTCGGAATGCCCCAAGCTTGGCGACGCCTAGTGATTTTACACCAAATGTAATGCAAATCAGGAAAAACAACTTAAGGGTAATGTTACAACAGAACTGAGATAAATTTAGGCAAAAATTAATGGGATTAACAGCAAATTTAAGAAATTACCAATAAAAAAGAACAAAAATTATTGTTTTTTACAATAAAAATTTCCTCAGTTTTCTTTTTCAATAACATTTCATTGTTTTGGTTTTCTGTTGTGAAATTATGAATACCAGTCCCAAATATTTTTATTTTCTTGAAATACTAAGGTCTGCAGGATCAGTACAAAACGCTTCACGCACTGGAGTTAGTTGGTTACTTCACCCCCCCCCCCCGTCAGTTTTACCACTTTATCTATCTTTAAGTATCTTCTGAATCTCTAGATGATGGAATTGCTTTAATTTAACTTTCTACCTTCAACATTTACGAATATCATTAAAATGAAATTGATTGCCCCTTGC
Organism: Uloborus plumipes; assembly: GCA_038373865.1. NCBI lineage: Eukaryota > Metazoa > Arthropoda > Arachnida > Araneae > Uloboridae > Uloborus > Uloborus plumipes. Next base: position 65,183 of record JAXGGA010005441.1, read on the forward strand.
ATAAAAGCTATAGAGGGAAGTGGTACTGGCGATGGTTGTGCTACTCAATCTACGTAAATAACACAATAAAAGTAAATTTTGCATCTGAAAACTCTATAAGGCAGCACACCCTACAGCACTGAAACACATACAATAAAATTTTGACAACGCGACACTCGATAACATAAGCGAATCCTGAAAACTCGGCCATAATTTGGCAGGAAAAACTGTTGCTTGAGAATTCTCATATAACCCAATACAGTAGAGTCTCGAAAATCCGAGGTAATTGGGGCTCATGCCACCTCGGATTACTGAAAACTCGGATTATCCGGAAAAAATTCTTAACAGTAGAAACGTAACATTTTTCGATAATCATTAGTAAGATAAACTTAATTTCAAGTCGTTTTACATATCAAGTTATTATTTCCAAAGCATATCTTAATATATCTCTAGTAGTTAAAAGATATTTCGTGACATGTCTTTGACACCAACCTCTCAATACTTTTTGTACTACTTTATTGTGAGTACAAAAGAAAATTTTCCAATAGCAAAAGGTTCTTATTTTCAGATTTTAATGCAAATTATCTTTTTAGCTATTGAAGATAGACCTTAAAATGTCAATAAAGAGCCTCGGATTAAGCGGAACCTCGGACTTTTGAGACTCGGATTTTCGAGACTCTACTGTATTTCTATCAATTATGCAGCTTTTTAATCCCATTAGGGTTAGTTTTAAGGCGTGTTAGGGCTTGTTTTGCATATAGTCCAAATATTGCAGAACTGTTTTTAAAAATCAAAACAAGTATTATTGCCTTGCATCAGAGCAATGACTCTAGTTTACCTCCCCCCCCCCCAAACGCACCTTTTTTTTACTGTAGCCGCGTTTCATATCTCGGTAAATATTGGTCGTGGTCGTACTAATGTCAGACTTTTTGTGTTCGAATTGTTTTTTTTTATGCTCTTAATTTACCAAAATAAAAGTTAGGGAACCTGGGATCCGTATTAAAAGTTACATTTCGGAACTTTTCACACTTTTCTTTCGCTTTAAACTTTTATTATCTTAACTCTGCACCTCATTATGAGCATTTTTGCCTTCGGATGTATGCATCTAGGATGAAGGGTCACGAAAATAAAGGTAATGCAAGTTAAAACGGAGCACTCTTTATATTTTCAATACCTACTATATATTTTATAAACTTTGTACGATTTATCAAAATAATATCACATTGTAAAGATATAGTTTACATTGCGAATACACGTACAAACTGCAGAATGTAAAGGCTATGGCTCCCCGATGGGAGAGCACGGGCAGGAGCGCCCGATGGGAGGTCACTATGACTTCCCAATAATTTCGAATTCGGCACATTTTGCTGACGATTCGGTAATTTGAAGACAAAATTGCAACATTGAGATTATTTGTTCTTTTTAGTTTTTAAATTGTTTTTAAAGGATGCCTAATGTTTTTCCTCACTAAATGTTATGCATGTACAACATGTGTGCATGCTTGTATTTTATCATTCGGTAAAATTAGAACTTAATTCGGCACATTGATATTTTTCCCCCTCCCAAAAATTTTAGTTCGGGGCGAGACGCTGTGACCTTCCAAAACATCCCTTATTCGTCAATTTTGAATGACGTTTCGGCGACTTGACTGCAATTTTTATTTCAATACGAATTACAATTGCAGTAAAAAACAACAAAGTACATTCAAAAATGCAAAACTACTTTATATCACTGAAATATGGGGTAAGGGCGAGGAGCAGGTAATTGCCCTCTGATCTTTCGAACGACGGGTTTAGTAGCGTAACTATTTGACATTTGAGGCACTTTGGCTTCGTTTGTTTGAGGCAACTATAATTATTATATTTCTCCATTTAAAATATTTTTCATATTTTTCACCTTCAAAAAAAAAATTTTTTTTTTGGGGGGGGGGGGGGGAAGCGGAGGTAGCATGAAACGAATCCATAATTCGTTAAGCAAAAACTACCTTTAAAACAGCAGCACTAATTCAATTTTAAAACAAATATATATTTTTATCAAATGTACATAGAAATGAATATTTACCCTTTGCTTTACACTGCTTCTTATAAATATGGAACCTCTCTGAGAACACCGTGTTACGTTCGCTTCCGTACGCAAAATTTTAAAGCACTGTGAAATAAAAATATCTGACGTTTTCTACTCCGTATGTACCAGAAGGAAGTTGTGGGAAGTTTCGGTTCATCTTTTCTGCTATCAGTTTAATATTAGTTCGCGTTTCCCGACACAATAAACGTTTATCAGCGATCCCAATTTTGCAATTTCGATCACGATATTTTAGCTAGGATGGAGTCAGGGGCGGTCACGAGGAGAGGGTTGAGCGTCAAGGTGTACACTGCGCTCTTTAATTTTTTTTTTTTTTTGAGGGTTTGTTTAAGGGATTTTTGTTTCTATTTTGTGGAGAAGTATCTTTCTTTTGCTCTGTCTATAGCATAAAGGGGTACGTCACTCTTATATTTTTTTTTGGCGGGGGGGGGGGGGGCACGAATCGTTGAGAAATTCAAAAACAATTGCTTCAAAGCTTGATTTCTTCAAAAATTAGTTTGGGGGGGGGGGTGAAGTGGCATGAAACGAACTCATAAGTGGTTATGCAAAAACTGACTTTAAAAAAAAGCAACACTAATTCAATTTAAAACAAATATATATTTTTATCAAATGTAACCAGAAGGAAGTTGCGGGAAGTTTCAGTTCATTTTTTCTGCAATTAGTTTTAGTTCGCGTTTCCCGACACAACAAACGTTTATCAGCGATCCCAATTTACTGCTATTTCGATCACGATATTTGAGCTAAGAGACAGTCACAAGGAGGGGTTTGGGGGTCAAGGTACACACTGCGCTCTTAAATTTTTTTTTAAAGGGTTTGTTTAAGAGGTTTCAGTTTTTTTTTTTAATGAAGAAGTCTCTCTTGCTCTGTATCATAAAAGGGGTACATCATCGATTTGAAGGGTGGGGGGGGGGGGAGAGAGGGGGCACCAATCATTGAGTAATTCAAAAACAATTGCTTCAAAGCTAAATTTGAGTGACATTTTCCTGCGCTTGGTGCGCACAAATGCATTCATATTTGTAATTTAACTGAAAGGGTGGTGTTGATATTTAAACTAAAAATTGCAGCTTAGTGGGGGAAGAAAATATTGCGTTAAAAAAAATGCCCAGATATACCCAGTCCTAGTGCATCCTGGTATTCCACGATTAGTTAGCGTCAATCGTGAAAATTCTACATTTAAAAATTTTGGTTGAATTAACCCATTTTATGAGATGTTGAAAGGAATTTTGATCATTCTTAAACAAGAAGTTCTGTCAAGAACTAAACGAGCCTACTTTCCCGTACATCGACATTGGCATTCTAGCATCTGATCATTATTCTCTTGATTATCTAAGACTAAAAATTATGTCAAACATACCTTTTTAGCACTTGAAGCTGATTTCTATAAGCAAAATATACCCCTCTCATCAGATGAAATAGACACACAAAAAGTAAATAAATGAATAAATAAAGTTTTGTCGCACCTTTTAAAGAATGTAACTGTTACAGTTCTTCCGTAGAAAAATTCCTCAATTGTTTTCAAAAAAAAATTAAAAGTACAAAGTACATCAAAACACATTTTATCAAAGAAAGAAAAAAAAAAAGAAAAAAAAAACTCGTCCGTTGATAAAATGTCTCGAATTTCACTTTTAATCCGTTGACAGTTGTTAAATATAAATAAAGAATAAAATGCCCTCGTGAATGAAACATTTTTGTTACAAAAAAAAAATCGTCTGCCAAAAATAATAATAATAATAATAATAAATTCAATAAAACAAATGAATAAATAAACAAAAAATCGTCTGCACAGTCAGTCATTTTTTTTTCGGACTGTTTACTCAAAAGTTATTAGGGGTGACAGCTTGCTTGAGCGGTTTAATGTTGAACGAAAAATTGTTCAAATCGGAAATGTAAATACGGGAATGAAGTATCCTTGAAAAGTTCTTTCCAACAAAAAAAAGTTTGTTCAAATCGGACTGTTCATTAAAAAGTTAGTATCGCGGGACCGGTTGTTTGAACGGCTCAAATTTGAACCAAAAATTGTTTAAATCAAAAAATCAAATATGGGACTGAGCTGTACTCGCCGAGATCTTTCCAACAAAAAAAAGTTTGTCCAAATCGGACTGTTCATTCAAAAGTTATTAGGGGGGGACAGACAGACCGACCGACCGACCGACACACAAATTCCCCATCTCAATACCCTACTTTCAAATTTTTAATTTTTCGATATTCATTTTACCTTTTTATTTTTTTCACTTGGCGATATTTTTTTTTGACTTGGCGATATTTTTTAACTTGGCGATATTTTTTGGACTTGGCGATATTTTTTAGATGCATTAAGCTACTTTTAATACTTTTTTCGTCTTTCTTTTATTTTTAACGGGAAAGTAGGCTAAAAATGCTTACGTGTGTGGATGTAAACGGTAATACTTTTTGTAAGCACCGAAATTAAAGTCTAAAATTGAGATTGTAAACCATCTTTGAAAAGCAAAAAATGGGATTTAGGAGCTCTCCCCTATTATTGTTATTATTATTATTACTATTATTATTATTATTTTAAAGCTCTAAACGCTCAATATTATGTACTTATGTTAGAGAGAGGAAGGGGGGGGGGGCGAAATTTTTTTTGAAGTTTGAAGTTCTAAAAACGTGTTTTAAAATCAGTTTTGTAGATGTAAAGGGAATTCTTTTGTTTCAGAGCTTACTCCTGGAAAACTTTCGTAATTGAGTTTCTAAATATCTTGTGAGGAATCGATTTTCATTGATGACATTGAAATAATAAGATTCTGAAACGTTTTCCAATTTTTTTTTTTTTTTTTTGAAAATTGGGCTTATAATGTCATTTTAGAGGATCCTCCATAGTAATATGACGCGGGTTCTTATCTGGGAATTTTTTGGGATCAAAGTCGTGAAATGGAAATCCCATCAGCAACATCCCTATATTACTTGCACGAAACAAAACTATTGTAGGAAACCCTCCCCAAGTTTTCAGAAATAAAACTTTCTATTTTTACCCTGATTTTTAATTTGTTAGAAATAGAAATGTTTTCGGCCTCAAGAGCCCATGTAATTTTTTCCCAATTTGCTCTGATTTTCGCGATTATATATTATTAAAAAAATTAGAAACGCTTTTACTTTTCAGTTCATTTTTTAATCTGAGGCATGCAATCGGTTTTTATTATGTACTAACCAGAGAATTACACGAATAGTATAAACCCCCCCCCCCCTTGAAAAGCTGTTTTGATGTTGTTACAAACAATTTAATGTCTTGTGTTTGAATTAAAGTTCCACTCCTGATCAAGGACCTATCCCAAACATTTTAATGCGAAAATATAAATTTCACATTTATTTCTTTTCAATCCCCCATGATTAAAATAAATAAAACAAATGAAGAAGATTTAAGGGGATCCTGCTTTCGAAGGCTCAAAAATTCGATTTTTTGGGGATTTTTTTTGGATTAAAAGAAAAAAAAAGTCTAGCGAATTTTTTAGATTATTTTATTATATGTCTGAACATAGGGGAAAAATATTTACAGAAAAATATAAATTCAACCGATTTTTATTCAAATTTTTGCAACTGTTGTTTTCAATCGGCGCGGCGGTACAGATGGAATTTGTATTCTCATCTCAAACAGATAATCCAAGCACCATTTTAATTTTCATATATTTTTCCTATGCATAAAGTAAAAATAGCTTTAAAAATAATGAAATTTGAATATTTTCTCATGTTTGAAAAAAAAAAAATGCTTTTTGTAAAGCAACAATAAAAATAAACATATTTATGTTGCAAAATGCTAAGAAAATTGTAAAGATTTTTTTTTTTAGGGAATGCTTTTAGTTCAAATAGGAGAAAAATATATGAAAAATAAAATGGCATTTTTTCCCCCTTTCAGATGAAAATGATGAGCTCCATCTATCCCGCCGATTGAAAACAGAAGTTGCATTCATGTGCATAAAAATCAGTTGCATGTGAATATTTTTCTATAAAAAATGTTTATTGCCATATTCATACAAAAATAAAATAATCTAAAAAGTTCATGTTACTTGCTTTTTTAATCCTAAAAGAATTCCCCTATTTTTTTTTTTTTTTTAATCTTCTTCCCCCTTAAGAATTTTTTCAATGTGGTTCTCTCATTTTACAATATAGCACTAAGTTCTTGAAGAGAGCAATAGATGGCGCCACGAAATCCAAACGTGAGTAGGAGGGCTTTCCGCGCTGCGTAGCGGAAGAGGGAGTGTCCACCAGAGACAAACGGTCTGCACGCACAGCTGTTCTGAGTCACGGACTGATGGCAGACAGACGGTGTGTAACCGCTTGTGTGAACTGTGCATATGGATTCCACCATGCATGTGGCTTACTATCAGTTCGGTTGATATTCGGCCCGGAAAACAGTGCTCTCTTTTGGATTTAACAAGCGTTTGTGCATTTTCAGGAATAATCGACTCGGAAAGTGAGTACCTGAAAATTTCATTTTTGGATAAAAATATATACTTTTGTCAGAAATGATGGTCATCTGTTTGTATGATTATATCTTTGTTTTTCTTAATATTTTGCTTGTGTGTTGAAATTTGGAAAATGAAGCAATCGTAGACAAGACCGGAAAAAAAGATCCCTCCTCTATGCATTGAATTTTTTTACTTTAATGACCTTTTGGCAAAGGTGAATTGAGGGTTAATCTGGCAAGGCATTTGGTTTTTTTTAAAGCCATAATAACTCTTTGGTTTTTTGTGAAAAAAAAAAAAAAATGTGCGCTGTATATGCATTAATAAAATCCTTAAGAAAAGAAATCTTCCTTTTCTTTTCAGACTACTATAGGCCCCGCTTATTCGGGCTATGGACCTACGGATAAACGAATACCCCGCTTTAACGAATCATATATCTCGGAACTGAATATTTACTCGTGCCATAGACGCAATGTTAAAGATCTCCGCTTAATCGAATAATATTTCTTGGAACCGACAGTATTCGTTTAAGCGGTGACAGTATCTTCTCACGAATAGGGAGTCTGGAGACTAAGCCCGGCTCCAAAGGAATTTATAGATTTCAGTAGTTATTTGTCTTAGTGTGGTTAATATCCAAGCTGACGGCATATAAAGTGTCATAAAATAAATCCAGTTCGATGAAATTACTAAGGAAAAAAAAAAAGCCTCAACACTCTCCTCCCCCCCACCACTTGGTAATAGATTATCGCCAGTTTTTTTCTTTGCTTTTAAAAATGCAGCAGTTTTTTTGTGATTATTGTTTTTTATTACGATAATTATTTTCATTTTTGGACACTGAATGAAGCCACAACTTTAGTTCGATTTCGACTGAGTGTTGAGCATATTTTATCCGGGATGTTTTAAGGACGGTTAATATTATTTGAAAAGTGTTGCACTTATCATTCAAATGGAAGATTTTCAGCACTGTTGAAAGTGCTGTCCTTTTTCTTCTGGTATTTTCAAAGCACTTATCCTCAACTTAATAATAGTAATTTCTTAAAATTACAATTTTGTTGATTTTATTCTGAGAAAATGATTATCGACTTAGAATCTTAATATTATAAGCATTATAAATTTAAAGATGGAGGAGAGAATCAAACTGACAAGTACCTCGCCTTGGCTCTCGTCGGCCCTGATCAGGCACCGGTGTTGATCGAACCCACGATTTGCTGTCCCGCACACAGGTCATCACGATCACTGGGTCACTATACTTGGAATCAAAATGTAAAAAAAATTTCAACAGCTGGTAATTTTTTTAAAAGTACATTGAAGATTAAATAAATAGACGTTGATGGGGAATGTCATATCACGAATTTTCATAATCATACGCCACCACACCCGCCCCTCTGCTTTTTGATGAGCGTGATTTTTGCTTTTTTGTAATTGGCGCCACGCACTGATTCTTCAAGATTCCTCCAGTATGTTAAAAAAATCCCCATAAGTTTGATGTAAAAAATGAGGTTAAAGAAAAACTACGTGTTTTTCGATTTTAGAATAAGAAAAGAATCTTGTGTTTTCATTAGATTAACTAGCGAAAAATTGGATTAAAGAAATTTTCCTAGCGATGGATAATTCCCACGTTAAAGCTTCTAAGAATGCAGGTCTTTTCGCCATAAGTGCAAATAGCCATCATGTCTAAAGGAAATTTAGGAACTTTGCACCAATCAGAATTTCTGACATTCAAGTATCGAAACAAGCAGGCTTAATGTGTGTGTGCGAGGTGAAGCGGTGAAAGTTCTGAACAGCTGTTTCACTAAGTTCTATGGGTCAAAAGATTTCGAATTTGCAATGAAAGTTGATGTACTTTTGTTTAAAATGTTGTCATAATTAATGCATAGTTTTGAAAGTGCAAGGCATTTAAATAAGAATAATAATTCGCTGAAATTGAAAAGCAGAAAGTCAAGACGGTCTAATGTCATGTAAATGCTTTTGTTAAGTGGTTGGAAAGCTTTGTCTTATGAATAAGAATGAAAAATTTCTAAGAATAAATAAATGGCATGAGTTTTGTGTTTGACGTTGGAAGGAGATTTCTCCACCATAAAGCTTGAAAGAAAAATTAGTAGAGTATGCAGCTCCCCCGATTCTCTGCGTACCTATATTTTTTCTACTATTCAACTGTTTTATAATGTTGTCTTATGAGCAAATGCAGGCTTAATAATAGTTTTTGAAAAGTTTAAAGTTGTATGTGTCCAATTGATAGTTAAGGTATTTATTCTTTTAGTGCTCATGGATGTATCACATAGAAATTGTATTTGAAAATTCGTTTAAAATCGAAGATTGGTTTTTAAACTCTACTTTTGCAGTTGCACCTCGAAACAGTTACAACCATGAGTCTGTAACAAATGGTTAAACTATGGGCAAGAAAAATGTAAAACTTAATGTAGTAGTTGTTCATTACTGTGCATAGAAATTGTCTAGTTCCAGCGACTTAGAAATTTAACTGCTTAAATGATAAATTTGATTTTTCTTGATGAATCAATTAGCTCTTTATAAGAGGTTTTCAATGCTGAAAATTTGTGTAGAATTTGAAAAATGCGAAAGAGGCTTCATTTATGCGCTAAAAACAGGCAAACAATGCAAATTTTGTCAGCAAATAATAAAAAATCCGTCTATTTTTATGTACAAAGAATTAATTTTTCTAAGATAAGAGGCAATTGACCTTGCCCCCCCCCTCCCCTTCAACACCCAAACGATGGTCGGATCAAAAACTGAGAAGTCGCGTGAAAAATATTTTTGAAATTTAATTTTAAATGAGAAAACGTTGTGCCAGAAAGAAAAAATTGTTCTGGAGACAAAAAGTTCTTCCTTCGGAATAAGAAGCATAAAATAAGCAACCGTGATTTTTTAGAAAGTGAAATTAAAGAATAGAGATAAAATCTGAATTCAACGAACAAGAGATCAATTACGTCCGGCTTATGCGCAAAAAGAAATCAGTGGAAGTTGAGTCAACTTTCAATGACCTAATTTGGCAATCAGTTCCTGACTTAACGTCGCATGATGGTTATGTAGGGCCGACGAGAGGCCATGTTACTCTAGCTAGAAATTTGGAACCTGGGAGGGGATCGAGGGCTGCTTGAAGTCGGAGTTGTTTAAAATTAATAAATTGTATGGGGGGGGGGGGGGGCAGATATCTTACAAGGTTCCTGACTAGAGTCCCGCCTTGGCTCTCGGCGTCCTAGTGGTTATGACTTGAAAGTAAAAATTGTATTTGTAAAGAAAACTGCGATTAACTGGGTCAAAGTGTGTTAATATTAAGGGCTGTGGTAGCCCGATCGGTATAGCGTCGGACTCGTGACCGGAGGGACCCGGGTTCGAACCCAGCCGATCAAAGATCCACCGTCTTGATTAATGGGGGCTGAGGACGTTAAAAATGTCATGGTCACAAAGTCCTCCACGTGAAACGATGCCTCTGAAGGTGCCGGGCCAAGGGTTTGCTCGACTCTTGGTTCTGGTTCAAAAAGAACAGAGCGCTCTTCTTGGCCCTATCCCGGTTAAACCACGAGTTGTGGTAGGTACGGGGGACCCTGGAGTGTGTGATGTGTTAATATTAAAAAAAGTAGGTAGGCATGACTGTCTTGAGTTTGATTTAAAGCACCTCTAACGAAGTGCATTACTCTACATAAGAGAATGAAATGATTTGTTGCAGTTCGGCAAAATATTCTTTTTGAAAAGAAAGGCTATGGCTATGGGTTTCTGTTCATTTTCAGTCTATTTTAAGTTACAGATTCTAGATTTTCTTAGTATCTCTGGATGGGAAAATTCCTTTTTATAAGAGATATTTAGTAAGGAAACACAGAACATTTTGATCAACGGTATCACTTTTGGTTCGTCCTTTTTCTATGGAGCATTTGCTGAGAACTCGATTCTATCTCTAACGTCTTATTGAATGTTTTTACGAACTACTTTTAAAATGTTTTTAAGTTTCCCACACTTCTATGTTTGAGTAAGATCTTACTTTGATTTAACATAACTGCAAATGCGTGCAAATCTTCGAAAAAGATTCTTGTGCTTCAAGGCTGGCCGATTTCGTCAGGTATTATAAACCCTACTGGTTGAGATCGGACGTCTGATTTTATGTGCTACTAAGGGGATTGGGACATTAATCCTCTTTTCCTTCAGCAATTATCTTTTATTTTGTAACAATATGACACTCTAAATCTAATCAGTCATTCCAATAATTTTTTGATGCAGTTGAGACATTGAAGGGTATTGATGATAACAATCGATTGTTGGTAGTTCAAGTTTTACTTAGTTATTGTAAAAAGCATTATTTTTGCAAATGCAATTTAAATACTTTTTGCATAGTTATGAAGCCTCTATAATTGAGTCGTTTTCATGCCATCTATTTCGTCACCGTTGTATGAATTTCAATTTTTAATGGTCATGCATAATTATAATATTTTAACCGAAATCTGTTTGAAATAGTGTCATAAACTTGAAATAGTGTCATAAACTTGTGTGATCTGAACAAAGTTAAAATATTGTTATAATTCACTGAAAATGGTGATAGTATACTATAATTTTCTGCCTGATAAAAAATAAAAATACCTTCCTTTTATTTTTACCTGAATATTAATTATAATTGCTGTGCTAAAGTATGTATTTTTTACATCCATCATCAATATTAAATTCTACTTTAATTTTACGCCGTTACGTATAATACAATCAGAAGGAGACCATAAACGTAATTGGTTTGCAATCAGGTTCTCCAAGATTAAAATGATCATAAAACCAAAGATGTGAATTGTGCTATTAAATTTGTAAGTGGCAATAAAGCATTAATAGGCTGTATTTTATGTAAATTTTTCTCAGTGTCATTTGTGAAGAAGACAGTTATTATTTATATTTTTTTCTTTAATGATTTTAAGTATAATGAAGAAGGAGTTGCTGTAAAGCTGTCTGTACTTTCAAATTCGAAATTACTCGTAAACATTAAGTTATTTTGTAAAGTGTTTCTTAAATAGGACATTGCGGTAACTTGAAAAAATTTTTCAAGGGAGGGGCGATTGATTTTATTTCGTATCCCTTACTACACGTCTTGGTTCACAACCTGTTGACCTCATACGTTTTGGACTTCAATTTCAAAACGTATCCTGAGCCAAAGTCTTAAGCATCCAGCCTGCTAGCATCAAAGAAAGTCTAAATGTGACTTTTTTTGAACTTCAATGTTGAAAATTTACCAGTGTTGAGTCATTCAAGGGAAGGGCGATCGCCCCATCGCCCATCCTTTGTATCTGCCTTTGGGAGGAGGGAGGGGTGGGGCGATATTATAGAAAACCAAGAGTTTACTTAATACACTTTTAACCAGGGTGTCGGAGTCGTGGGACCGAAGTTGGACGGATTTTTGGGTAATACGTTGGAGTCGGGAGTCAAAGGTTTAAAAATTCTTTGAGTCGGATACGGTCGCCCCTCCCCTGAATCAGAGTCGGAGTCGTGGCGTCAGTCTGTTTTGGGGGAAAAGAGTCGGAGTTGAAGTCTCTAAAAATCCCTGCGTTGAAGCTGGAGTCGGCAATTTTCACTGAGACTTCCACTTTTAAATAATTTCTCAACTAATATACTATAATATGTTTAAAAGTTTTATGATGTATCTACTGCTTGAATTTTGTTGTTTGAATTTATGCTTTGACGGTGTTAGGTGTACATACTGGATATTTTCTTTTTAATAGTGGAATTTTAATGTGTCGCAATTCATTGTCGTATCCTTTATACGCTACCACGTACCAGTTATAGCTCTGTGCAAGTATAGTGATGAAAAAAAAAAAAAAAAAAAGATTAAATTCAAATTTCAAATGAACAGCACTATAGTTACTGTAGGCGCTTAGATAAATCACGTTTGTTCTGAACAATTTTGATTCAATAAGTGGCTGATGCAATAAAACGGCAGATTCAAGAAAGATGGATTTTTTTTCTGTTTTTGGACAGTTTGATTCATCAAAGCGACTGATTTAATTAACTACTGATTCAACTAACCGGCGTTCACTGTATTACGTTTTCCAGCATTTTATGATGTGCCGTTTGTCGTCATCGGTGAGAGGTATCATATTTTTCATAAATAATTAAAAAACATAAAATTTCATTTCACAATACACAATTTGAACATCACATTTTTTGTGGAGTAATCTATTATTAATACTATTGATGATTCATTCGAAGTAAATGCGTTGGTGTAAATCTGAATTAACAAATGTCAAAGAAAGCATTTAAATTACGAAAATGATTCAGTTCTATGCCATTTCAGCAGTGATTGTTCTAATTCTGAATGAAAGAGAAAGGCGGAGGAGTATGAATGGTGTTCTTTGCTTATTGAAAGGACATCCTCATTATAATCACCGACGAGTTTGCAAAGCAGTTTTGCTCAGGCGTAGATCTTTTTAATGGCTGCCGTGAGGCATTTAAAGTGTATTTTCTTTGTGGTACAATAATTGTCCTAACTGGTTCTAATTTATTTTTATGCCAAAACATCCGATTATGAAAGTGGTGGTCCTTGAAAACGTTCAGTGACATAATCGGAAACGTGTAAACTGATTGGAAAGGAACAATGCAGAAGCAGGAATTTGTTGACACTAAAGCAATGTGGCCCACGGTTTAGAAATTTACTAT